>BLKM01012993.1:41958-281958 GCA_013340265.1 Coptotermes formosanus
GTAGTAGTAGTAGTAGTAGTAGTAGTAGTAGTAGTAGTAGTAGTAGTATATTCTGTCGTTCCATTAGGCACGTAGGACATTTGTGAAGTACCTCCATTTGAATCTGTCGCCCGCCAATCTCTTAACCTCGCTCCATGTTGTGTCTCATTTCCTGCTTCCTCTGAAACGGTCCTTTTCCAGGTTTCCTTCCATCTTCCTCTCCTCCTGGTTCCCTGCGGATTCCAATCCAATGCTTGTTTTTTAATGAATTCATCCCCCCTTCCTCAAACTATGACCAATCCATTGTCAGTTTCTCATTCTAATTTGTAATACAATAGGTTTCTCTCCAGTAGATTTCCACAGCTCGGCATTACTTATTATCTTAGAACACTTTATGCCCATTATTCTTCGCAAACATCGACTAACAGACGTTTGTAATTTATTTTGATTTGGGTACTCACTTTCCATGTTTCGCACCCATACAGTAGTACCGATTTAACATTACTAAGTTATTAAATATACGGATCTTGGTCTTCATCAATATATATTTATTCTTGCACAATGGGTAAAATTCTACAAAGATCTAATTTTCCTTCTTGAGATGGACAATTAACGGCACTGATAAAACTATCTTTTGCCGATAGACAACTGGCCGCCACTGATAGGCAGTTGGCTGTCACCAATAAACAGATCGCCACTGGCTACTGAAAGAATAATTCACATATATAAGCAGATAATCAACCGTCGATCCAGCGCACATGGCTGATTAATTAGAGCACCATATGTTTAAACGTAGAATAGCACAATCCTCTTGCGCGCATTAGGTGACGTCACTGCGGACAGCAGCGATTTCAATGCGGTGCGACCCAATTCAACGTGCAACTCAAACAAGGTCTTGTCTGTGGACAGGGCACAAGTGATGGCCCGATTATGACGTCACAAATAACTACTGTTTGGATACTGTTCTCTGCTTCCTGTTCCACGCGCGTATGTACTGTGGCGGATTTTGGAAGTATTCTCTGGATCCTGCGTTAATTTTGTAAATACAGGGTACAAATGCTTCGAAGAGCACTGAATTACGTCATTATCTACGATGGTGTGAATTCTGGCTGTGTTTTACGAAATGCGTTTCAATTCCCAACAGGGACAAGGGACTTCATCTTCTCCAAAGCGTCCATACCGGTCCTGCGGGCAACCCAGCCTCCTGTGCAAAACGTATGGTGAATTCCTTCTTCGAAAATAAAGTGACCGGGTCGTGAAACTCGCCACTAACATCCACCTAGTGTCTATACTACGAATGAATGGAGCTATAACCCACGCCCCCTTAAGCCTCAATGGTGTGATCGGCGGAAATTTTGCTTCCTTAATTCACTTCACTGAAAAAAAAATCAATAAAACAAATTTATGCGTAGCGTTGAAATTCTAGCAAGTTGCCTCTCCTTGTCCTAGACTTAGAGTTAGTAAACGCTAAGAGAGCAGCCTGTCAAACAAGTACACTCAACACAACATGTGATTAAAACAGTGCAACCGTTTTAGAATCATAAGATGTCACAACATAAAAATCACGTTCAATTAACTCGAAAGCTGGAGATCTTCCTGACATAATATACACTGCAGTCTCCACGTTTTTGATTAATTTAGACTGAGGAAATCGTCACGAACTTCGAACACCGAACATTGGAATCCATTCTGAATGTACAGCGTCAGTTTGGTTCCAAGACCTTATGAAATTACCGCAACTTAAGTTACAGGAAGTGTCAAAGATTATTTTAATAAAATACAAGCTAATTTGGGAGCATAAAACACCACAGGCATTTCAGCAACCGTCTGTTCACATAAAGAATGAAATCCATCAACTTCACTTAATGAAACGCAGGGCTTGACTGCGTTGAGAATGATATGCGAAATAGCAGTAGAGTCGGGGTAGCCGAATTTCCAGGCACGTTGTCTTTACCCATTCTTCGGAACCAGTCACAGCAGGTCGAAACAGCTGCACTAAAATGGGCAAACAAGAAAGGCCGAAATCCCACACACAGACGTTCAAGAACATCGGAACGTGATTGTATTGTTTACGAAATGTGTGTTGTGTTCTGTGTACAACAATTCTTCCAAACGTATTTAGCGGATTAGGGCATTATGCGAGCAAAAACACGTGTTATTTACGTGAATTATGGGTTACAGTCCGATTTTAGCAACAAACAGAAGAACATATTTACGTAAAATTCCCGAAGACCAGATTTCATGAAACTCCTTTGACCAAGTAGGCTAAGTACACATGAAGCGATCAACGCCGCGTTTCATCGCGCGTTAGCGAAACACTCGAACGTACACACAAGCGCGTTCAACACGGCTCACTGGCTCAAAAGTCTCACTGTGGAAGTCGAAGAGGCAGTGTGTCTTTGGTTTCTCTATTGTCGCTATAAACGGCAGAAACAAAGGTAGTGACAATACTGGGTCCATCCCATTTTACGGGATAAAGTAGCCCATGGTATGTTTGTAAGTCTGTACCCAAAATTGCGAGAATATGAACCAAAATTTTTCAATTACTTTAGAATGTCAATCAAATATTTTGACGATTTGTTGGAATTAATTAAGGACGATATTGCACCAAGTTATCAGTGTGTGAGGGATACCATTTCGCCAGAAGAAAAACTCGTCATAACGTTGAGGTAAGTGTATTTAAAATCATTTGTTACAGCCAAATATACATTTATTTATTTATTTATTCAAGATGAAAGGGAAAAATGTAAGATGATGTACAGGCAATGAAATTAATTGAAGAGTTCCATCACTTCTGAGCCATGTTGTGATTGTGATGTACAGCTATTAGCAGGTGAAGAGAGCCCTGGTGAAGTAACTTCTGCATGACCACCTGGTGGTGCATAGCTATTATGCAGTTGCATTGTCGATGTGAAATGTTGTGACGAAGTAGGTTGCATTGGAGTGATCTGTTGTGGCGAAACAGTTGAAAATAGTGGTGTGAACAGTTGTGATGCCATATAACTGGTATTGGGAGGAATATTTTGAAATGGCTGGTTGAGCTGGTGTGGCTGCCTTCGGAAGTGACGTTGTGCAGGACTAGAGCAATCCTGTGCTTTTTGGATCACTTGCAAAAGTTCAATTTTTGTTTTTATACGCCCTTGTTCTGGTACTTTCTGCAATTCCTTGTATAAAGATAAACAAAACAGTTTATCTTCATCTTGGGTGTTTTGTTCTGTTTCTCTCTTGCTTGTATACTTTTTGTTAAAATATCAGAAAAATGTTGATCGACTCGGTTTACCTTGATTTTCTTCTTGACTTTTGAGTTTGAAAAGTTTCTCTGGTGGAACCTGACCGTAAATCTGAATCTGCAGATTCCTGTCTCTCTGCTTCGCTGTATCTTCATCAAAACTACTGGTCGTTTCCTTATTGCTGACAGAGTTTTCGAGGAACCACAACCGTGTGAAGTACACGTACAGAGTGTGATATTTCGCACCCGATCCCGATGTGTCTTCTGTGTCTTTAGTTATCCCTCAAGCTTTTCCATTTATTTTGCAACATTGCACCTGTAATGATCATAAATATTATTATGAATTAATTTCCCAATATAATTATAGGGTAAGAATTACCTAATGTACATGAAAATAAAAGACAATTGAATAAGTACTAGAATAAATGAAAAAGGATGTGGTAGAATTAGTTACTTGTAATAAGTTATTTTCCTGTTTATGTCCAGGTGCTTGGCTACCGGTTGCTTCTCCGCTGACTTACACTAAAGTTACCGCGTTGGCAAATCTGCTGTCTCAAATATAGTTAAACAAGTTTGCTCAGCAATTTGGAATAGATTAAAACCGGTTTTTATGCCAAAAATAACAACAGACAAGTGGGAGGAAGTATCAGAAGGATATAAACAATCTGCTAACTTTCCGAATTGTATTGGTTCAATAGACGGCAAACATATACGAATTATACAACCGTCAGATACAGGATCCTTGCATTACAACTACAAAAAGTACTTTCCTACAGTGCTGCTAGCTGTATGTGACGCAAACTATTACTTTATTTTTGTAGACATTGGCGGATACGGAAAAAGCTGTGATTCAACTGCTTTTCAAGAATCATTATTGTACAAGAAGCTAATGGAACGTAGTTTGCACATTCCAAAGCCAAAACCTCTATCCGATCTTAGCTTAACACCGTTGCCTTATGTTTTTGTAGGGGATGATGCGTTTGGAATTTCAGAACACATCATGCATCCTTATAGTGGGAAGTCACTAACCCACGCAAAGAAAATCTTCAACTATCGGTTATCAAGAGCACGTAGATTCATTGAATGTACTTTTGGAATAATGGCAAATAAGTGGCGTATATTTCATAGACCGATGAATGTCAACATCGACTTTGCTGAATGTATAATTCGGGCATGTTGCGTTCTTCATAATTTCGTCCGATTGAAGGACGGGTACAATCATGAAGACATACTTTATGAAGCGCCATTGACAAGCATTTCTAAGGACATGTACCACGGGGAAGTATGTCTGCAAAAACTGTGAGAGATAGATATACACACTACTTTTTGAACGAAGGTAAATTACCATGGCAGGATAGAATTATATGATCAAATATAGCACGTGTATGTCCCCACAAAACAATATAATTATGTAATAATTATGACTATTGTAAACAAATGAAAGCAAATAAACCACTTACTAAATATTTTCTTCTTTTCAATACTGTCACCACTATGACCAAAACATTTCCACCGACTGTTCCCCATGTGACTTCTTCAACACTCGATTCTTGTAATCTGGGCATTCAAAATTCCAAATTGCCGGTCTTTTTTAAATTTCGTCGATTAGCAAATCGATATCAATGCGGTCGGCCTCCATCATGAGGTCTCTGCACAGTGAAAGCGCCTGTTGAACTGAACGGACCCGATCACCTAAGGGTATATCAGAGCGTGCTTCAATTGCGCGGTAGTAGGGGAAACTTCGAGTCGCGCGTTGGTAGGGGCGTTGAGCGAAATCGCGCGCTTGCATATGTACGCTGCACTGCCTTTCTTGTATTTCACTAACGCGCGTCAGCAATCGCGCGGTAGCTAACGCGTCATGTGTACTAGGCCTTAGAGTTGTTGGGCCTACATATGGATAGAGAGAAGGAAATGGTGAAGTTAATAAACGCCTTTCTGCAGCTTTCCGTTCCAAATGGCTCGGTGGTGCTTAAGGTAGGTAGCACGATGTTTCAGCTGCAACAGTTTGGCGGAATGATAAAAAAATGCGAGTAGGAAAGGAATTATAAAAATAAATCGTTATCAACATTCCAGCAAAAGGCTTGAAAGCTGCAAACCTTATCGCAGTGCAGTTTTCACATGCTTTATTTGGACGTTGACATTCTGAGTTCGCATTCGAGTGTATGTACATTTCATAGTTTCAAAAATTCTTTTCAGCGGTTAATATCTTTACTGATCTCACCACAGTTCATGTTACAAATAGTGTTAATTCCTATCCTGTACCCTGCCAAAGATATTCAGTGGCGCCACTATCGTTCTTACATCAATTATTTGTACGTTTCGCCCATTGCCACTACCAACCTGACTGTGAAAGCTACGTAGCCTCTCTAAAGCGGCATTCGATATTATAATGCAAGTGTAAAAATTCATCAAAATCAGTCTGGCAGTTTTCCAGTTGAACTATGCGGAGGAGCAGACGGTTGGACAGCCGGACGAGCGGCCACACATACCCACCCCTAACAACAAAAATATATCGGTCGCGTAGTGATGCGCTCACCTCAGAAGTTCGCAAAACTGCCTAGTCAATAATACTGACGGCAGAGAAATTCTAACTGTTGGGTGACGTTTAATGACAGTGACTATTACAGTAATTCTTGGGTCAAATCCTTTGGAGTGGGGAGAGAGAAAGGGTGTAGAGTATATCAGTCAACACAGTAACTGTGACGTCCGGTGTTTGAGTCCCGGTTAATTAGGGCTTTCTCTTGGGCATGAATGTGTCGCTCAGCCAGAGTTCCATGACATGCATACTGGAACAAAGCGAAGTGATATGTAGCGCTTAGGCACAGGCAAAACGATTATTTTTGTAGAACGTGCTCATGAATACACTTATATAACACCATAAAAGTATAGGTCTCCATGACGTAGTGACGTCACTAAGCCGTACTTGAGGTTCTCATGAAGGTGACTGTGAAGAGTGCCGTCTTCTGAGTAACGAAACCCTCTCGTCCGGAAAAGAACTTGTTGTATCCTTAACCTTTTAAAGCCTAGCGGTAACTTTACGTACCACCAGGTTTAACACGAAAAAATTCTACGTGGTGCCCACATTGCGTTTATGTGTTTTGAACGGATCTCAGAACAAACAGCAACTTTTGCCTTATAAAACATTAGCAGACTGGTTTTTATAACCGAAGTGGAGAGTGTTTACAGCGCGGTACGCACTGAGTCCTTATATAAAACAGATACGCTTCGTCTTTAAAGGGTTAAGACAGAAGCAGTAAGTACCTCATAAACTTTGCTAAATTTCTGCCAGAAGTCACGGCATCACATCGAAGAAGGTGGCGATCTGCACTTATTCAATTTCTTGACCAGGTTAAACAGAATCAGTCCCTTAAAGAAGCCCCAGTTTTTTTGTTTGTTTGCGGTTCAACAGCACTATTGTGGACTTAGGCCTCCACATTTTGAGGTTCCATGATCACACCCACTCAGATACACCACACTCGGTAGAACTCCTCTGGACGAGTGATCAGTCCGTCGCCGAGACCTCTACCTGACAACACACAACACTCACAAGAGACAAACTTCTAATGGCCCCCCGTGGGATTCGAACCCACGATCCCAGCAAGCGAAAGAACCCCAGTGCGTGGTGTGTTCGACAGCCACAGGTCACTTTAATGAAAATAACGTCATAAAACGGTCATCTGAATTTCAGGCAAGATGAGAAAGATAAGAGGGAAGTATTTGTCAAATAGAACATATTTTGGTAGAGACAATGAAATGAAAGGAAAGGCGCATTACGCGAAAACCTACCCGTTATTCGTCATAAGCAACAATTCTGCGCAGAATAACGTGAGTAAATAAAATATCCTCAGATAAGGACTGCTTCTAATGGAGAGGGCGGAGTCCTCTTGAATGACTTTGATCCAGCTTATTAAAACGATAAGCGGTTGAAATTAATATTGACCCACAGCAAGAAAGAACAAGCAAGCCTACTTATTTCACTGAGTTAGGACTGATTCTTCTAAAGAGACAAAAACTGTACAAAGAAATATGAAGGCAGATTCACTAACAACCCTCTACCAACTACAACCCGTTTCCCATCCTACCGAGAAATATAGCTCCAACTCTCCCCTCTATGAGAAGCACTACTAAAGGAAATGCATTAGAAGGGGCTACCCTTACTTACCATCATCTCTCTTTGCTCCTTTAACTCGTCAAAAATCTTTCTCAGGCAGCAAAATTGCTTCGCATACAGACGAGAAATCTTCACATGAATTATTGAAGGTCTGAAGCTTCTTCTCTAACCCTCTCTATGCAAAATAATTAATCGTATATTTATTACGATGTTTTGCTTTTACTTTCAAAGTATCCGTGACAAAAGTATTTACTGAGCACAGCTTATCTTCTCTCATCTAAGATTTATGCCTCAGTGTCACAACATTGTACTTCAGTTAGTACTAGCTTCTTGTTTATCCTTTCAGTGACAAGTACGAGAAATCCCGCTCAAAAATATCGTCCACTGACGCTTGGTTTGGTTTCGTTTTCGACAGTTTCAGAAACTACACCATACCTGAATTCCTCTGTATCAAACAATGAAAATGTTACATTATCGCCGAAAATCAGAAGGTTCAAAGAAACAAAATCGAACGTGGAAACGACAAATGAAAAGAAGGTATTAGCACCCAACCGACGATTTAGGTCCTTCCGAATTGATCACAAGCCCCAAATTACTTTCAACTGGTACAGATATTTCTAACCACAGTGTGAACAACATATTTGTTCCACAATTACAAACTGGTCGATGGTGTAACACTTTGATATTATATCCGACAAATTTAATGCAGTTGGAATGTTCTTAACACACATTACACATGAAATACAACTCTAATTTACACGGCTAACTTGGCAATTTAGACTGAAGCATTTGAAAGAAAGTGAGCTGATCTTCTTGTTTGTAAAATGTCAAAATGCAACAGAATGCTGCAAACTAAACAATAGGAGGCTGACACCTTACTTGAAGCAAACCCTCAAAATTATGCTGGTAAAAACGTGAGAAATACCTTTGCGGAAACTTACATGCAGGCGCCCTGGCATTCCCATTAGACCATGTCATAAAGCAATAATTAATTTATAAATATCGAGAACCTAGTAATTCCAGGGTTTGAACGCTTTATGATTTGTCCATAGGTACTTAAATTAGAATGTTAGGAACAGCTATGTAATTTTTACTCCTCGCGAAATAGTGTTAACATAATTCAATCCAGAAGGATGAAGTGGGTTGTGTAATATACATGGGGAGAAAGAGGAATTTCTTACAGAGTCTTGATGGAAGACACGAAAAAAATCAGACCACTTGGAAGACTTCGGAGTAAATTTGAGAATAATACTAAAATGTGTCTTAAGGACAGAGGTTGTGGAATGGAATCATCCAACCCAAGTGGAGGGCTCGTGTGAGCTCTGTAATACAATTTCCGCTTTCATAAAATGAGCAGAATTTGTTTACCAGCTCAGCAAATGTTATCTCCTGATGAAGGACTCTTGGCGTTAGTGTCAAAATAACTTGTGAGTCTGGATAACGCTGCAATTTCATGTGTCTCTGTTCTGAGCATTTCCCTCAGCTGGCTGATAGCAATGTGAGAAAAATTGTGCATCATCATAACAGAAATTTGAAAAAAAAAGCAATTGTGCTTAATACTTTAAAGCACTCTGATAGCCACATGTACCACGTGCTGAAAAATGTAAGTACTCTGCATTTTGTTTACTTACGTATTTTCTAAGATTCTAACAAAATGCGATTATTTCCCAAACACCATTAGCCGACTGTTGTGTCTACTGTGAGACAGGAACTAAATTTTAACGTGTTATTGAGATCTTGAAGCTGCAAAGGGCTCGGTCGGATTCATATGCGGGTAGAATTTCCTGCACTTCTGCTTCTATCTGAATCTGGCATTATAAATGTTCCGTTGCAGTTTGCAGTACTGAAACTTACGCTTGATTCGGCACTGCGGTGTTTGTGTTTGTAGAAAGAGCTGATGTAGATAAAAAATATTTAGTTTAGTTTATATCAGTTAAAATATATATGTAACAGTCGTTCCAGAGTTTTTCAGTTTACTAAGGTTAGTTATTTCTCACGAGCTTATACTTAAAAAAATTTAACTTCCAAATGTCAAAGGACTTTATGTCTGTTGGTAAGCAAAACACACAACAAGCAGCGCAGTTGTCTACTAACTTGTGTGGACTTTACTTTGCTAGTAGCTACTGTGTTCCGACACGACAAAGAACGCGAGCTGTCGTGATCGGCCTTGTTTTGTTTGCTTAAAAGCACAGTTCCTGTCACATAATCTGCAGTTCTATCAAACAAAACTATGAACAAATATCTGATACCTTTACACACATTAATAGCCGCAGACTTAATACAGTGGCAGCTTGCCTGGCTGGCACAATGAAGTACCCGCTTTAGTCACAGCCCGAGACACGCGATCTGGACAAAAATTTCGTGGTTCTCACCAGTCCATCCGATTGAAATTGGTCTGCTGAAACTACATCGACCCGTTTCCCTTCAAATCCTTACTGAATACAGTATTTATAATCACGTCAGCTCAACACATTACACAACACATAATGCCAATACTTTAAAAGAAAAATCAAGTTAATTCATGTAAAACGCTTTTCTATAGCACTGACAAGACTGGTACGGAACCTTAAGATCACCGACGTTATCCTATCCTAAAACAACACCAACTCGCTTCGTGTCACTTCAAGTACTTACTTTTTAGTAATAAACCTAAATGTTCATCAGCATTACTACAAAAGTCTTACTGTGTTTTATCCCGAGACAGTACAATTCATCATCAAACAAATCTTGAAGAAATAACAGTGGGAAACTTCGAACTTACTTGTGACAAGATATTGAGTGTGCTTTAGACTCAAAAATGATAATTATGTTGGACATTTAACACCGCCTTGGAGCTTCTCCAAGCACAAAATTTCACCACACGATAACTAGAGTTAAGATTATATCCAATCTGGCGTACCTTGTTTCGGTATTCAACCGCTGAGACCAGCCCTTTATAAGGGGCTCAGACGCGTGAGGACCTTTGTAACTGATGACATAGACAGACACAATTTATGAAACGCTCTGTCTGGATAACAAAAGGCACTATTGTAACTTTCTTGTTTTGGACAGTTTTACTGGTAGCGACTGTCCTATCATGTGTTGGTAACACTGCAATTAGCTCTAGCATCGATCGGCTGCCACGTGGACAAATTGTTGCTGTATTGTTGCGATGCTATCGGGTGTACCGCCGACAGACAGCCCGTCATACTGCATTGTTCGGGCTCATATCGACCGCGGAGATTAATGGCACGGAGAGATGTATGGGCGGGCAGCGGCAGCATCCGGTCAGGGCGGCCCGGAGTTATGAGCTCCAAGGAGCTAAGACCTTACCTGCAACAGAAGGGAACGACCACAGTTAGTGACTCACACTGACAAACTCACATACAAAATGGTAATCAAACTGACTACAAAGAAAATTAACCAAAGAATTAAAACAAATAAAGACAAGTACAGATATAAAAGACGTAAATTAAAACAGAAAAAAAATAAGTAACAAAATTAGAAAACAATATAACCAACAATTACAAAAAGCAACGATATTAAAAATTAAACAAAGTAACAAACACATAAGCTCGCAGACTACAAAATACTTAAATTACAAATGTAGCAAACATGTAACAAACTAGCAAATAAAACTGCAAGAAAGGAAAAAAGGAAATAAATGCCTAATAAATTAAAATAACATCAAGCCAGGAATATAAAACAAATTAAATAACTAACAAACAAATTCGCTCACAAATAAACCAGCAAAACAACGGAAGCAACGCAATGACAAAAAAAGACACTAGGACTGTAACAAGTCCATGCCATACGGCACGCCCTAGTTGTTCGGCTCATCAAGATATTATACAGCGTCAAATGGTAATCCTTTATCGACGTTCCGGGACAACGTGTCCGTCCCATCTTCAGGGGTCAAAAGTCCAAAAATAAGGGTCAGAAGAGCGCAGATCTCATCAACATCGCGGCGGCAGCCTTACGTCGCGAATATACATTATAATACAGCTTAACAGGACTGCATTTTAATATACGATTGAAAAAATCCGATAGATGGTTGAAAGCAAGCATAATATGGTATTACATGCGTGCATGCGAATTACAATATACAACACTTCTGTTAATACTAATTTTAATTCCCAAAGTTCTAATTAATACTCATATTGCACCTATTGAACTTGCTGCTGTGATTTACATACGCACGAGTTGCAGTTTCTGGTGATGACATACGCTAGCCTTTTATACATATCTCGCATTTGGTTTCTCCCTGATGATGATGATGATGATGATGATGATGATGACCAGAAACGGCAGAAACATGTAGGAGATAATAACAAGCAATACTAATACATGAAAACTGGCTACAAGTGCATTTTGTTGGACTTATGTTGGTAATTTTCTGACTTAATTGAATCCTTGGTTATTTTATGGCGCTATTTGTCTGGTGTCGAATGATCGTAGGTAAGGCTTTGGAAAGAGAAATTCATGGTGTAGGCCTACTGGACGACAGACCTGTGGCATTAGCACTGAGAAGAAATTATGGAAATATGTCATCAGGGCGACGTGTATCCCAGGTTAAATGCGAGGCCACTATCTCCCGAATGCAACTGTTTTCATTTTATCAACCTCCTCTGTTCATTTTTCTTACTGTAACTCCAAAATCATTTCATGTGTCGCAGAAATCCTTCATTTGATTCCATTCAAAACGCATCAGACCCGCATATTCACATGTAAATACAGCTTTGCCTATCAGAAAATAAATTAACCTGTCCCTCTATCCCGACAACCTCCTCTATGTTACGTTTGCCACACTCCAGTTTACAATAAAATTTCTGTCTGTATGTAATTTATGTTTGTGATGAGTGACTTACAAACATACTGAATTAGATTTGGAGACAACCGACTAGGTGTGGTCCCCCAGATTGGCAGAAGCACATTAGCCTCGTTATTATCATCGTCGTAAAAGACCAGGGTGTTAGGAAATGTACAAAAGGCCTCAGAATTTCAAGTATTCTTCGGAAGACATAAGCCAATGACCAAGGCGAAGATCGAAGGAAAATATTAATATGGTTTTTAAGGAAACAGAATGGGAGGATGTGGAGCGAATGCATCCGGCTGTGGATAGGATCGTGTGGCGGGCTGTTGTAAACACGGCAATTAAATTGGGGTTCCATAAGACGCGGGGAATTTCTTGACTAGATGGGCAACTATTAGTTTCTCAAGACTGACTGCTCCATCGTGTTAGTTATTTAGTTAGTTGGAGTCAGTGAAATACAGCATTTCGCCGTTTCTTAATACGAGTAGTTCAACAAATTATTAATGGCTTTCAACAGAATAAAAAACGACGTTAATGTGGAAACAAGTACTGACAATGCAAGAAGATTGTGTAAACAAACACAAATCTGCAAGCTATGCGGTTATTACAGAGGTGTTAATGAATACATGACGTCGCGTTGATTCGATTATAAATGTGAGAAATATTTACCATGTGACGCAAAGAGAGTGTCACAAGTTAAATTAAATTTGCAGTTTTGGGAGCTGCTGAATTGTTTTGACAGCCTAAATTCAGAGAGTTTTCTCAAAAAAGCATTCGTGAAGAGGAAGTAATTATAAACCGAACTCCGAATTGAACGAAGGAGTTTCAGACTCTTCTGATTTAAAGCACTCACAAAAAGAACAAGTTAGGAAATTTACGCACAGCCTAACGATTCTGGCGAGTTTCTCACTTGTCCCAAATTAAATCGAAATCCGCAGACTTTTGGCAAAAATGCGATGAATAAATCGCGTGCATTTTGTTCTTTACTACAATTTTCTTTCGGAAGATTACGCTAGACATATGCAAAGCAACGCACGACAGTCTTCATATAAGTGACTGTTACTATTGTCCCACTTTAAAGTGGAATAAGCCAACACATTCAGTAAAACTTTCAAACACAAAATGTATTGAAAATTCTGTCAGCTGGTTTTGCGCTTATGCATTTTGGAAGGACAAACAGAAAGACAGGTAACCATGACAAACCTATTATGCGAATTTTTTCAAGTTTTTGTTGAGAACATGTTAAGAGAGCTGTATTAAAATTGTTAAATTTATAAATGTAGAAGAACAGTTTAATGTCACATGTTTATTAATGCACATGTTCACTATTTTTATGCTGGCCATGGCAGTGGAGAAACCACTGCTCTTCATGCCCTGTCTCAGGCGGTTGGACGCTGCCCTGTCATCTTGGATGGCAAAGTTCAATCCCAGGATATCCACGTCAGACTTGTGGACAAAGTGGCACTGGGACAGGTTTCCTCCGAATTTTTAGTTTCGCCCCTCATGACCATTTCACTAATCTTGCTCATACTTCAGTCATCTAGCATCTTTAAATAAAATACTCCCAGTTCTACGTCCTTCTGTGAATGCTCAACAAACGTAATTTAATGGGTATGTAAAGAGACACTTTAATCTGTGGCCAAACAGAAAAATTAAATAGTACGTTTAAACACGATTCAATTTTCTTTTTAATTAAAATTTAAAGAATTAAACAGCAAGTCACATAAGGGATTGTGGTGAAACTCTGAAAGTACATAATGTATTAACCGGCTAAGAACGTCACAGAATTTTGATTTGGGATTCAATGCAAAGTATTTTACAAATTTAAAAAACATATTTATCCGAATTCTGACTATGACTTTAATACACGCATATAATCGATCAAACAAAGATTATATGAAAAATCCTGTTCATAATTTTTTGAATACACGTAACATATTAGTTTTACACAACACCACAAATTCACGTGGTGATAATCAGTGTCAGGCATCGTGTTGACCCACGAGGATGAAGGTAATATGTCCTCCAGGGCGTAGGTACCTAAATGCCAAAAGATTATAAAATACATTTTGTATGCATTTATCATCATAAGCGCCAATTTTGATTGTCCTAGTAATATCTGATGTAGGTTACAAATTATGACATTGCTTACTGCGTATTTTTTCCAATCTACTGTCATTTCTCCTCTCTTCATTCCACTCACGTGTATTCGGTTACAAAGGGCTTCGATGTCTTCGGCTTGAATTAAAAATATAAATTGTTACTGTCATGGGAGCTCATTTTAATTTGTGACGTTCAAACAGGCTGTAAGTTTATTACTGTCATAACATTTATATTACCCACTAACGTCTCTGTGTAGTAAAAGGACGGTAGAATCCACTAGACTCCAAATTAGTTTGCCCGATCAGCAGGACCAACGACAGTATAATTAATTTATTGATCAACTTTCAAACGGAAATTACCGTATCTTGTTATGTTTGCTGGCCAGCGAACTACCAAAAGAAAAACGTAATTTTCATCACAAGGCTGACAGTAGCAGACTCAATTTACCTTTTTATCCAAACTGACTCGTTTCTGACGCGGAAGTCCGCCCCGACACCTGGCGCTATGCTCCTCCCCCCCCCCTCCCGCCCCTCACCGACACACATTGTATCTGTTTTTCTGCTAGACTTGCCACATGGAGACGGTCTATAAAGTTGTCACCGTGCACTATTTATGGTTCATGTGGACAGTGTCACGGGGGAAACAAACCCGGCCAGGGATAGGGACATCATTCATTTCAAATAATACTGTTGAACCGTCGCTATGCAACGCCACAACAAAACAGCAGCGCACTGCAGAGATAAAAACATGGACAGCGACTCGCCTGCTCCGAAATGGCTTAATAGGCGAGACAGAACCATTAGTTTGTGAACATGTAATTTCTTACTCCACAAGTCTGTTTGTGTGTCCTCGCGTTTCATCTTTAGGATGTAAGTACAGTGGTCGAACTTATAATGCATTTGGTACAGAATTTCACACTTGGCTGAAGTTGAAATATTGCATTTGTGGCCACAAGTATATACCGTAACCGTTATTTTCTGCGAATCTCAGATATTCTGATTTTAGATTTTCACGGCGTTGAATAAAAATGTCTCTCTTCTGGGAGTGACGCCGTGTAATCTGGTAAAACTGCACCGATTTTTCAGAGCGTTTTACCGATTCTCCGTCGTAAACGTAAATAATCTTCATTACCTAACTACACCTTCAGCCAGATAAACCCAATCCGCACTCTCACGCGATATTTACATGCAATGTACTACTATTCTGCCGATTATTCCTTCATTGTAAAGCAGTTTGAATCCCTGCAAGAGTGACTTTGTGTCCTTCTGTATGTACCCACCAAAGGATTCGAGAAACACTGGAATGATTTCCATGAAATTTTACACTGAAGAGTTAAACAAAAAGTTGTTCGTCTATTTTGCTTAAAATCTAAACAAAATAACCAAAATCTGACATGCAGACCAATATGTGTTTCTACGCTCATCTCGAAAGTAACTCGCTAAATATCGACCAGCGTGAAAAAAGATGGGGACAGAAGCTACAGAAAATGTTTGTAATAGGTGTTCCGTAAATTTCACAGTTTGTAAAATAATTAAAAAAGGAAGCAAATATTCCCGATTTCTTACGCAAAGGGAGCAATTACTAATGTGGCTTGCTAAGTTTATGTTGCAGCCATTATATAACACCGAATCACATTACACAGTTATTCCTTTAAAACTTTCCGTAAATTGAAAAAAGAAATTCAAGGCCTCTCAGAGCAGCTGCTAACCGTAAACGCTTTTCATCTATAGAAGACTACGGAGAGAGAAATATATTTTATTGTCAGAGATCGTTGTTTTCTCTTACGGGTGGGCGTTTATACACGCAGCATAAAGCAGGGCTTAAACCGATGCGGCACGGCACGGCATCCTAGATGCTGCTGCCGTTGTTTTTGTGCGAAAAAACAGTTAAATCATAAAACTTTCATCGTACTATGCGAAATTTCGAATTTATAGGATTCATGGGATAAAAAAGAGTGAAATGTGCAAAGCGCCACAGAAATTACTGTTAGTATTTCAGAGTGGGAAGGGGGGGGGGGGTATTGTAAAGGTTTTATGCAAATCTACTGGAAACCGTAAATCCTATATTCACACCAATCATGGCTGATTTCTTTATAACTGCAGAATTTACTATTTCGAAGATATAAAAAAACAGCGTGAGTAAACTGAAGACTGTGGAAAGAACATGTACCGTAATGCACTGTGAATTATTTTCAGAAGTGTCGAAAGTCTTGCCGATTTTGAATAGCGAATTGGGAAGTCTGTGAAGGGAAATGGTTGTGATCTAACTATAGGTACACTATCATGAAGATATTTTCCTAATGGAAAACAGAAAATCCACGTAGTAACTCAGTATAGCTGGTCTCCGCAGTGAGGTTTTACTCAGGGTCTCCTTAATAAGAAGCAGGGGTCCCTACCACTAAATATCAAGGTTTAATAATAGCAGTACTGCACTTGTATACTCTTCTCGCAACATCCTTTGTTATTCTGCACATTAACTACTCGCTTCCTTTGAACAGCGTTATGTTTATTCATCCCAGTTTCAACTGCTTGTTACTTGCAATTCATGATCTGGAATAGAAAAAAATGTCAGTGACGTTAAAAGAAATTTCACTGTACAGGCGATGAGAGTACCAACTACCACCATTAACCCTTCAAAGACGAAGCGTATCTGTCTTATATAAGGACTCAGTGCGTACCGCGCTGTAAACACTCTCCACTTCGGTTATAAAAGCCAGTCTCTTGATGTTTTACAAGGCAAACGTTGCTGTTTGTTCTGAGATCCGTACAAAACACATAAACGCAATGTGGGCACCACGTAGAATTTTTTAATGTTAAACCTGGTGGTACCAAAAGTTACCGCTAGGCTTTAAAAGGTTAAGACAGTGGTACAACACGCGATGGTACAATGGAAATGTTTCTTATTTGCATTAGGAGGGAACTGCTGTCATTTCTCAACCCCATGCGTGCTAAGTACCCCACATATCTAATTCTTATTAATACGTAATTTAGTAAAACAAATAATGGCTACACATCATGGCGCCATTTTACTCTTGCATGAAATGTGAGGACAGGCAGTCCGGCAGATAAGTGCAAACGTTTCGGAGTTAAGTACAGGCTCCATCGTCAGTGAGAAGAGTTTTCTATCCTATAGATGAAGAAAACACCTTCATCTGAAACGCTGGTGATCCAGCTGCAGTTCTACAAGGTGCCACATCCAATAAGACGGTTACGTTTAAGGTCAAACTCGTGAGAACATCAAATATCTTATTATAAATCTAATTATGCATTTTTCGATTCTCTTCCTTGATTTCAGGCTTTAGCAGCGATGTTGATTACATCTGTGCTCTTCTGGGTTATTACGCTGCGCCGTGTGATAGTTGTTTACTGACGTTTCGGGACAACGTACCGGTCCCATCTTCAAAGGTCAAGAAGATGCAATCAATAAGTTTTGCCGAAACGTCGGTAAATAATTACTACAAGACGCCGCGTAACATCCCTGAAGATCGCAAATATTCTCTCACATCCTCTTCTTGGTATCAAGCATTTTCCTAGCACGCACGCACGCAAGCACACACACTGTTCTTCCTGTCACTCAACAGACCAGTTTTTTTATGAAACAACAGCTAAATTTACAGTTTTAATTGAGAACAATGTATAAAGGACTATCAGCTGCATTAACTTAACGTCTCAGTGTCGATGACATGTGGCAAAACTTCTGCAACCGTGTACGCTTTGTATAACAAAATGCCACCCTACAAACAAAGGGAAGCTATCAGCAACAAATTTTCCGCATAGTAATTTTCAATCAAACACTCGGCAACTTTATTTTAACTGCGCCCACACGAACGTGTCAGACTGCACTCGATATCAAGGATTCTACAGACTTGCCTAAAATGACAGTCAATGTATCGATCAGTAAGAGCAATATATTGATTTCCGCTTAATCGAATCTACCTGTCTAACATTTCATTAGAAACATGTGACATTTCGCTCTGTATAAAAATTAAAAGTCTGCGGTAGGCTATACACGAGTTGGAAATGAAGTCAAAGTATTTTAAAGCAGATTTTTCAAAGGTTAAACTAATTTAACATTTCGCATCTTGTATATTTCACCTGTTTCGAAGATGTAAGTATGTTTTGCTTTCATCTTCGAGTAATATTGTCATTTCCATTACACATTATAATATATGTAGATGTTAGCGGGAGAAACAATTACATGAATTTCATTCTACTTTACAAACTGGAAAGTTCATATAAATATATTACGAGATGTTCTGGGAAGAAAGCATGACGCCTGGTTCTGTACAGGTATTCCACTCAATGCAGAAAATGTAGCAACAGATTTAAATTAATTATTCCAACATTACTTGTATTAGGTTCTCGAATTATTTTCGACATAGCAGCAAACATTCAAACAAACGCATAACGACCAAGTTACAGTGTTCCGTCAGTACACTATAATGATGCGGTCAGATCAGTGAACGTGTTAAATCAGCCTACCAGGAAACTACAGAAATGCGGACCACGCAGTGAACCTGTTCGTTGGTCTAGCAGGAGACTGTAATGAGGCGGATCTCACAGCAAGCACGATGAATTGTTCCAGCAGGTCTCTGCCGTCATGTGTACCGCAGGCTAATTTGTTAAACTGTTCTAGCAGGACTGTAATAATGCGGACCGCAAGGTGAACATGAAAAGCGTTTCTAGCCGGAGACTATAATGTTAGGGATCGTACAGTAAATAATTATGCTTTTGTTCCGAAAAAGCATTTCTTTCTCAAAGTTCTGTTAAGAATAGTATAAAGACAGAGAAGAGTGAGAAGGATTGACGAAGCGATACTGACAGAGGAGAAAGGAAGTAGTGTTCTGGCAGAAAATCCTAACAAAACCAACCCAAATCCAACATATACTGACACGGGATTGAACCCGAGTGTCTGCGTTGAGAGCCCTACGACGTACCACCTTAACCGCGGAACAGCCGGTAAGTATGTAAAAGCAAGAAACTGGCTCTATTTCCAGGGTTCCCGATTTTCTGAAGGGCACTGTCTTACATGAAGGTTCACAGGTTTTGCTCGCCGGTTCTTGTGAATAAGAGCAGTGTGGAACATTGGTGGAATTATACAGGTAGGGTAAAGCTATCCCATTACAGGCCTGGGCAGCCCCTTAGGTTTCCAGAAGGCTGAGGCTCCCACATTTCAAGACAATCGGCATATGAAGGTGGTAAGGTTGTCAGCCTAAGCACCGGCCGCCTTTACCCCCAAGGAAATACTCCTGGCGATCATGTTAGAAGCTGAGCCGACCCCAGGGCCATAGGGCGGCCGGAAAGATTATATCAATGAAAAATTCCAATGACACCACCGGGAATCAACCAGCGACCTTCCAGCTTGTACCGCAGTGCCTCAACCAACTGCGCAACCGCGTGCCCCGGAATTATACAAGAAAATTCCGAAGTATTCGGAGGTAAACCTGCCTCACTGGACTTTCTCCACGCGGGTTGGCCCTAGGTTCAAGTCGGGTCTCCGCGGTGTAAGGCCGACGACTAACCGCCTGAGTCGGTGAATATTTATTGCTGTGGTACAACTCAGTACTAACGCGAACAGCACAGTAAACATAATGCATTGCCCTAGCACACACTTTGTCTCTGTTCAGAAGCGCAGCACTAATTCCTTAAGGGCGGGGGAAGGAGAACTATCCGTCTGGTAGTTGTGAGGACGGACAGGCTGTCTTGACAGCTGTGGGGTAGGGAAGCAGACGGCATTACAGAAGGGTTGCTGTATGCGTGAAGAAAATTCTGCGCTACTGGCATTCAGATTTTAATACACAAATCTATATGCCATCAGCTAGGTTACAACATTAAAACTTTTGTAATATTGTAAAACAGTACATCAAAATTGAAGGCAGAGCCCAAATAGTAGGACGTGGAGCCAGCAGAATTTACTTGTGGCCTCAGTTTTGTTCTCAGGTCTCTGATGTTTTCTCTGAACAATTAAATGACTGATAATTGTAACAGCAAACCTGCGTGTTTTCTGACAGACAACAACGGATATTCAAAATAGTATTCACGTGATTGACTGATTCCATACAACTGGAGCCTGCACGGATACGCTGATAGCTGCTCAGGTGGTGAAGCAATCTGCTACCTCTTGAAGGCCGTGTGTTCAACACTAGGTCCAATTTTCGTTCAAATATCCCAGATTTTGTGTCGAATACATTGTGTACGTAATTTCTTACACTGCTGTACCCGCACTGTCAGCTCAGGCCTACTAGTAGGTAGGGTCACCACTTTTATTTTTGAACTGGAATTAGAGGGGCACGCGGTGGCGTAGTTGGTTGAGGCATTTGGCTACAAGCCGGAAGGTCGCGGTTTCGATTCTCGATGGTGTCATTGGAGTTTTTCATTGACATAATCCTTCCGGCCCCACTATGACCCTGGGGTCGACTCAGCCTCTAACAGAAATGAGTATCAAGAATATTTCCTGAGGTAAAGGCGGCCGGTACGTAGGTCTGACAACCTTACCACCTTCATGTGCCTACTGCCTTGAAATCTGGGATTGTCAGCCTCATGGAACCCTAAGGGCCTGCCCAGGCCTGTAAAGGGATGGCTTTACCTTTTACTGGAATTAGAAACACCCGCGATACTGGTGTCTATATAGCGGCTAGCTTACCGACTGGACGATCCGGGATTTGAATCCCGACAGAGGCACGGGCCCAGCCAGCCTCCAATTGAATGGATACCGGGGTTCTTTCCCGGGGGTAAACTGGTCGGAGGGTGAAGTTGATCATCCACCTCCATCTAGTGCTGAGGTTAAGAATGAGTAGTCTTACATCCCTACAACCTCCACGTGCCTTCACGTGCCGACAGGGATAAATTTGCCTGCACATTTATTGGAACCAGAACTATCCTGAACCGGTCCTAACGGAACATTACCACATCGCGAGCCACGTTATTTGATGTTTACAAGCTGGTGGTTATGAAATTTACCATCTCCTGGGACGCCAGGCTCTGTGGTCTGACAGAAATATACACTTTCGGAGAAATCCGAAGCTTTCATATATCTCGAAAGAATCTCCCTTTTCTGCAAATCTCCATATAAAATTTGCTTGGCAGCATCCTTACCGACTTCAAGACGTTCAGCGAGTAGCGTAGTAGTTATTCGCCTGTCCTGCATCACAATGGCGCGAGCTTTCTACACGCTTTCACTGAACCGAAAGGCAACCGGCCGGCCAGCGACTGCCTTCCTTCTTGAAAACGCGGGAACCATCGGAACTCTTTTGCACGACTCAGACAGCCATCACTGTACACATTTTTCAGGTCTTGCTACACTTCCGTGGCAGTTCCCCCCCAGTTTAAAGTTCTGCTATGTCCAAAATTTTGACACACGAAACAAACACACGCTTACTTCGACCGCGATCAACGACAATTGCTGAGGCTACAGACACGAGCGTGTGCTCGTCGAAAAGAACACACTGTGGGTAACCACAATCATATAGGGCCTATTATTTTGCTGATCCGTGTACAGGGCGCTCAGAAAAAAAAATCAGTCTCATTATTTAACGGGCACAATGTTTACAGTGTAAGTTTTATAACCTGAAGGTAGGGGCGGCAGATTTGTCCGAAACCATGCCACCAAATTCATGAATGTACAAGGCTTTGTACTGCGTAAAGTGTAAGTTTAATTATCACTTCTGCGGCTTACGATAAGCAAGATCTATCAGTAAGTTAGCAGGTAGGTCATTCGTTGATCAGTTACTCGGGCAATCAACCAAAGTGTCATCCATGAAGTCACAACAGCGACCTTGCCATGTGCACGGGTGTTCACATACTCCATTTACTTTAACGTCGCTCTGTGACTTTCTCACTCCGATGCCAGAGGATCACCAATTTAAAGACGGATTCGAACCCACAGGGATGCTGTGTTATTGATCATACGGTGGCTGGCGGGTTGCCCGGCCGCAGGAGCTGCGTGCCAATTGTCTCTCTCTCTCTTTCTCTCTCTCTAGAATCAGATAGTTCTACTCGTTATTTCGCCAGCAGTATTAACATCGCTTGGATGCCCCAAGTGATACACGAAAGTAGTCTGAACTGCAATGACTTAAATACGCGGAAAGTATCACTGAGTGAGCTTTTACTACACAACGTGACACCACACCAAAGAGCAGCATTCAATTACGACACTGAAATTTGGATTATAAACAAAGAACAGTCTCACACATGAGTGGTAGCAAGAAGTCTAGGCTACATGTTACACGACCGAGAAGTTGAAGCGTCTAGTCCAGGGTCTTAAAGACGTTTTCTCTGCTGCTGCAAAGGTGCTTCCTTTCTGTACACCGTCCGGACTGGCACTGGAGCCAACCCAGCCCATCCGATAGCTACCAAAGTATCATTCCCTGGGAGTTAAGTTACCGTGGCGTGAAGCCGACCGATTACCTCTCATCTACTGCAGGGGTAAAGAATGGCTGGAACTGTACCTCCACTTCGACACAAGTCCGAACGGCGTGTTTCTTCATTTATCACAGAGATAACAGTACTTTTGCCTTTGTCATATAGACGTAATCAAAATCTACGGATTTCTACCGCCATATAACAGAAAACTTCGAATTAACACTCTCAGAGAGAATCTGATGTACAAGATGACTGAGAACCTGATGTACAGAGTGACTGAGAACCTGATGTACAGGGTGACTGAGAACCTGATGTACAGAGTGACTGAGAACATGATGTACAGGGTGACTGAGAACCTGATGTACAGGGTGACTGAGAACAAAACACCTAAGTGTATAAGAGGATGCAGGAGTAGCCACTGAAGAAATTTACACAATTATACACTTAATACCAATCTTGTGCAGAGTTTCAAAGGACTGTTCAAGTGATGTATCCTGGAAGGTAGAATATTTATTATACTTAAACTTTTTCAATGTAAAAACATCTTAATTTTGCCCACAGAGTACACTTACGTCTAACAACAATTAATTCGCCGTAAAGCAGTCACCTGTTTGTGTTCTCTGTGAGATGGGATAGGCATTTATATATTATTGTATTGCCCACATGGACCTCACATGAAAGTGAAAGTGTTCAGGCGGTTAGTTGCCGGAATTTACCGCAGAGGTTCGTGTTCAGTTCTGGGTCAGTCCACGTGAGATTTGTTGAGGACAAAGTGACACGTGGACAGGCTCTCCCCGAACACTCCCGTTTTCCCCTGATAGTATCCTTCCAGAAGCTGTTTAAGAACTCAGGAACCAGTGGACCAGAAAGTCTTTTTTTACTTTTTCTTTTACTTTTCCAAGGTGTTCAGGAATGAAGGGAACCTGATTATCTCGTGGCACTCATTGCTGAAATACAAAAGTGCATACATTTGAAACATGCTGGAGGTAGAATGGAGAATAGCAATACTACTTATTTCAAATAAATTTCTCGTAAATAAGTCAAAGTGATTCGATTGTGATAGACCTAGGTCATATGTCTTACTTTTTAATTAATACTTTATATGTTCTGATATATTGCTAGGAAAATGGGTGAATTAATTAACTGAATACTTAAATAATCGGGTCAGTCAATCATTTCGTCATTAACCATTCCAGAACAATGTCAACAGCAGACGACTGTTTTCGTGGAGTTGTTACAAGCGGTGCAGGTGCACACGTGACGCCGTATTAAGAGAATAAATTTATTTTCCTCATGTTATTTGTTCCCCTTTTGTATTTTTGTTTTCCTTTCCTCCATTACCTTATTTTGCTCATCAATTTTTTCACCACCTGGTCCCTTATTCTGCTCCAAAATTACCACCTTATCTCTTAACATCTTCTTTCTGTAACTCAAGGCACCCCTTCGCCTCCTCCTTTCCTCCGCCGTTTTACGCCTTCTTGTTTTTTTTTCAATATGGTGATATGAAAAACTCTGTGTTCACAGACTGAAAAGTTCGCATGACAATAATACCGCCACATGGCTACGAAGTCTAAAACATATGCCATAACCAAAAACCGTACACGTCACCGGATATCCCTACTGAGGTTTGCTTGTATTTTTCCTCAGACTGTCCAAGAAACTGACCCACTCAACATGATAGTACCGTTAAGCACAGAAGAAAATATGAGTGAAGTGAACACTGAAGTACGTTCGCATCATAGGACCCCTGACATTGTTCAGTACGTCACACCAATTAATACAAACGGGTCACACTTTTTGTCGTTATTCACAACTGCATATATTACAGAATGTTACTGCTGTTATCATGGGTCTGCTATTGTATGTCTTTGAAGAACTTAGTATTTTTGTTTACCTTGATTCGCTCTACGTTAAACTTAAACTTACTGGTCATATATAAACTCAAAATTTCACCATGTCTAAAGAACAGTGATTTGTTAGTGCTGATTAAAACATTATTTCACACACAATTTGTTGGTATATTCAAAACATACCTATGTCAGAAGTTTTATACATCCCTATATAATCCATACATATTAATATGAATACTGTGCGTCTGTAAATTCCTTAATTCTTAACATGTAAATCGCATGAAGAAGAAATCCAATAACTGCATAGAATGTAAAGTAACAACATGGAGAGCACGTCCACTGATTGTTACGGCACACCACAACAAACCGCACGCGGCCCCATATTCTATTTAGATCGTCAGGTGTATTTCATTTCGCACATGTTGGGATATCGTCATATGTGAACACAGGTCTCATTTGAAGTGTTACTTATTTCTGTCCGATTTTAAGAAGACATTAATTTAATCTAAGGATATTGGAAAAAAATCCGCAACATAAAATTTCACCGAAACCCACCCAGTCGCAGCGAAGATTTTCCATGCGAAGAGACAGACGGGAAAGGCGAAGGACACGCGATGAAGCTAACAGTTGTCTTTCGTAATATTTTGCGAAATTGTCCAATAAACACCAAAACGTCTACTAATTAACAATCAAAATGCAATCCACTGCTCAGGCAACGCTATTTACCCGCATCTAGGTACATAGAAGACATGCGAAAGTACAATGAACCACGAAATTTTTGTGAATTGTACGTGACTGTACCTCGCTTGGACCTAACAGAGGTGAGAGAGTGAGGTTCCCTGTTCACGCCATCAAGCGGGAAATGCGAGAATCAATAGTTTAAGTGACACATGGACTTTCCGGGCTCTGTCCCTTTCACTCCGTCCACCCTTTGCTGCTTCAACTGTTTCTTTTTGTATAAGATGAAGCATTATCCTGTTATATCCACCGCTGACGGTCATAAAACAAAAGAACAAGGTCCGGAAAATTACTGTACAGTTGCTGCTCAATTTTAAACATTCTGCTACTTGAAATTTGCAACAAAATTCACCGGATACGATAATCAAAATTATGTACAGTATATGAAATACACGGTTTTATTCTGGAAATAATTTAATAACATCCGAAACGTGAACGTGGCGAAATGACGGTTTACTCATTTGCTTATATGCTTAGTGAATTTTCTTCTCTAATAATAATAATAATAATAATAATAATAACAATAATAATAATAACAATGAACAATAAACCAGACATCATAATCCGAGGTAATGAAAAAGGAACATGTATGCTAATTCACGTAGCAATCCCAGGAAACAGAAATGTGATAAAGAAAGAAGCCGAGAAGATTCTAAAATATAAAGACCTTGTAACAGAAATACAGCGCATGTGGAATGTAAAAACAAAGGTGACGCCAGTAATAATAGGGGCAAACTGGAACCATTTCAAAATCCTTTAGAAAATACTTGAGTAGCATATCAGGAAAGCACGATATCAAGGAACTACACAAAACAGCTATATTGGGCACAGCACACACACTGCGGGAAGTGCTAATGTCGAAGCACAAAAGAGTTTAGTATTGAAGACAGCGTTATGTGCACCATTAACAGTACGCGCGGCATAGCTGCGACACTGTATACCCTAGAAACGTGGTTTGTTTCAGGTATATAAGTGTGAATACCCTGCATAAAGGATATGATTATGATGATGATGATGGTGATAAGGCTATAATGACAGGCACTATTGCTACCACACAGCCGAAACAGAGTAGTGCCTTGAAGGTTCCCATGCGCTTCCCGCTCGTCCTACACTGGTAGAGGTAAGCTGGTGGACAGGTAGAGGTAAGCTGGTGGACAGGTAGAGCGCTAGGAAGTAAGGAAGCTGCGGTGTTGGAAAGTGGACTGTTTGAATATGCAACAACGGAATAAGTTGAGTATAGGAACTTAACTTTGAATTTTGTTGCATCTTGCATTTTGAAGGCTGCATTGTGAAAAAATTCTGGTTACATTAGGCAGGCTGCGTTGCGGCGGAAATTTTGAAGTTACTGTTGGGAGGGCTGCAGGAGGAGGAGCTGTTCCTCTAGAAATGTAACTCTCCTGTACGTTTCCTGGCACGGATCTAACAGAAAATACCAAAAGGAATTACGGAAATTACTCCATAATCCGACCAAATGTACGGCAGCCACGCCTATTAACTCCTTGTGCAGGACCTACGGTCGAATTCTGGATGCAATTTAAAATTTCATTCCCATCCATTCCCTACACAAATAAACTAATTTATTAATTTGAGTACTATTTATTTTAATTTGTAGCTACACTTTATTCTGCTACGGACAAGCAGACAATTGAATGACAGGTATTTTTACTGATGTTTATTATAAAATTTTTAAAATAAATAAAACTCGAAGTATCAGAAATGAACTTATGTGGATCCCGGAAATGTCATGCTGCCATGAAGAAATTGCCCATCTGCTCAAAATTATGTATGCTTAAGACCCTGAAACCGGGCATAATAAACTTAATACAGCATCTAATTTTAAAAAAAAAATTAAGCAGCATGCACTGGAAGCATGAGAAGACGTGAAAGTCTTCTTCTTCTTCTTCTTCTTCTTCTTCTTCTTCTTCCTCCTCCTCCTCCTCCTCCTCCTCCTCCTCCTCCTACTCCAATGGTACTATATCCCTGGGGTGGGACTTGACCTCTCCTTTTTTCGAAGATTCACGATCACACTTGTTTAGACACACCACACTCGGTAGAACTCCTCTGGACGAGTGATCAGCCCAACGCAGAGACCTCTACCTCACAGCACACAACACTCAAAAGAAACAGACACCCATGCGCCCGGCGGGATCCGAACCCACAATCCCAGCGATCGAGCGAGCGAGCGGCCGCAGACCCACACCTTAGACCGCGCAGTCGCTGGAATCAGCAACAGGAAGTGATACCAATCCAAATTTTCATCATCTAAAACATAAAGCGAATTATATGAGGTTGAATAAAAGAAGAAGAATAAGCTTCATGTTAAAAGCAAGGAACGTTTATGAGATGCAAAACCTAAGGCAGTCATGGTGCCGACCTTCAAGGTTACTGTTTTCTGGGATGTAACACCACGTAGATTTGCAGATAAGTATCGACGTTTTAAAGAAAACTGCTGCCTCCATTATCAGCCTTGAACAAATCGCTTTCTGTCTACCTGTGAATCTTCACGCTTGTGCCCTGAAGACGCCGGTGTCAGGTTCCTCTATTACGTTTACACACACCTACCACATTACAAGCAAAGGCAGAAGACAGAACTGTTCTAGCTGTACAAAATTTGAAGGTTTCACGGCAGTGACGTTTCATACTGCAATCTTCTCGTTTATACAGACTGTAACCATCTCTTAGACTACACGGCGTCACAATAAAGCTGACAAGGTCGATTAGGTCATAGGCCTATAAATTTTGCTTTTGTCACGTAGAACGTAAGCAAATTGGGTGGTTAATCACTTGTTTGTTATTTGTCCTTTGAAGATTACTGCGTCCGAGATATTCCGCCATGTTTTTTGGTGGATGAGCACAAACGTTTCGATGGAACATGCCGCCTCTATCTTCAGGACTGGAAAGCAAGGATCACGGAAAAATAGTACAGTTGTAGCGAAAATAGGACAGGAATCAGGGCCACGAGCAACCAACGCGAGAAGGTGGATAATTGTTGCCTTGAAAAAAGGGCTAACAATTTCTTGAAGAAAGATTCGTAAGGAAGAAAGCAGTACTGTTCACAATTACTGCGGTCAGAACCCCAGATTAAAGTATTGTGTTTGTTGTTTATGGTACAACATCAGGAAGTCGAGATCAGGACTTTGCCTACAGGACCTGCTGTGTTTGTTTGAAGCCCAGAGTTTGAATGTCCTTATACGAGAAACAGCAGTTCCTACCCAAATACGAGAGTGTGGGGTGCTACTGGTAATGACACCCTATCACGCATGCTTAATATGATTAATGCATCCAAGTTACCAATATGACTAATGGCCTGCACGTGATTAGCCTCCCCAAGTTCACATCAGCCCCGTGTCCGTTACTTAACCCCCACCATTACTTACTAGCCTGAACGATAGGGTGCTGTTTCTGTCATTCCTGTATTGGCCATTAGAGTACTTCTCATTTCTTTTCAGCGGAAGAGAATTTCTTGTGACCGTAACATTTACAAGCCTGAAGGTACAAAGATGTCATCAGATCACACCAGACTGAGGGCTTGTTTCGCTCGTTTTCTGTAATAATCTTAACCAGGGTGCTCGTTAGCCTGGGTGTTCTTTAGACTGGGCGTTCGTTACTGGGTGTTCGCGAAAGTTATCTCTTAATTTAAGTTTGGTTCGTACGTTTTATAAGATATTGTAAGGGCAGACCTTATTTAACGGAAGTAACCAACTGAGATTAGGGTCGCGGAATTTTGGTTTTATGTTCAAATGTGCAGTTTGAAAATTGAAAAAAAAATAGTGGTACACGCGTTGTAAATTCAATGTAGAAACAGGACACATCCCACTTCCAGCTACCTTTTACACAGGAAACTGTGCGTGGTGTTACTGTAATAGACTTTCATTTGGGTTTCTTGGAAACGAACAACAAATCGAAAAAAGAAATACAGTTGTGCTTAGATTAATTTAAAAAAATAATTTTATGGCCTCCACAAAACAGATTTTAATTTCATTAATTTAATTCGTGTTGATGAGAAGCATGCCGTAGCAATTTGGATTTGTCAACAATCTCCGAAAGTGCCTGAAGACAGAGGACAACAAAGAAATCTAGTGTCAAGTTCGCCGGTCACGTGACTTTTGGATTCATCGTGACTGGTATTCAGCAGTTGGGCAAACAGGGGAAAACGGAAATCTCCTAATGCTTTCCTAACACGTATGATGTTGCTTTATTTATCATAAATTCATAAAAGTAATATCTAATTTGTGGTTTTCCATACCGTGTACGTATAAATTCTATCAACTCGCACACTAAGAAAAAATCGTTATAGTACATTAGTGTACGAGTTGGTAGAACAATATGTATTTGTAACATTTAATATTTCAGTTCGTACCTTACAGAAAACATACTGCATCTCTCTGAGATTTCAGGTTGTCATGCCAGTGGATATGAACATGCCGAATTTCTGGATTGTAATGACTTGTAATTGGGTAGGTGCAAAGATTTCAGAAGAACTGTCTACCCCTATCTTCGTGCTTCAGAAAAGGCAGCAGGTGCGTCTGAAACAATATGTATACCCCAAACTCTACGGCGTCAACAATCCAAAATACCGTAAACTTCACACTGATTCGCCCCTGGAAGACCAAACGGTTCACGATATTTTGTGAAAAAAAACTGTAATTGTTGTGAAAGTCGTACGAAGCAGGATGACATGATGTGAAATCCGCATTTCTGAATATTAAAGTGCGTGGCACATGCCCTAGCTACTCTGCTTAAAGGGACTAAACACTGGCACTCTCACGATAACATTTTATCAGTCAACACAATGTTTCTGTTTATGCTGATCTTTATTTTAGTGACGAAAACCGTAACTGTCAGATGTGGTGTCAGGATACGACAAGCTGTCACGATAAGTTATACTCAAATAAACCACAAAACACTTCGGACGAAAAGTAGCCGGTGTTTTGGAGAACGCTATATCGTTCGTAGCATAGAATGAATTAGCAGCTCTGAAATCGGGGAGGAATATGTGGTGAGATGCCATTTCTTCGCCTGGTAACGAGGAAAAAAAAAACGAAGTGGGAGAGAAATTAGAAAGACATTCTCGCATACAAAAAGGGTTCACTAAGCTCTTTCTCTCTTAACAAAATGTTCTCAATACCGTTTCAAACGCGACACGATCATTCACTATACCGAATTAAAAGAATCTACTGAAAACGGGGTGTTATGATTACTAAACCCTTCAAAACAATAACAGGTTTACATTTAACCTCTCAAACAGCAGATTTTAGCTAAAGAAAACGCAGTAACCAATTTCATAACCTCCACAGAATATTTATAATCCCTTACAAAGGTCAGGTGATTTTGAAAAATTATCGTAACATATAATCAGATTAGTCGATATAGCTGGACGTCCGAGGAACTGTGGTTCGTTTCCCGGCAGGGATATGAGATTAGCCTCACCACCAAAACGTCTGGAGCAACTATGGGGACCACCCTGCCTTCTACTGAACGTAATAAGGAAGTATCAGTCCACAAAACTCGATCTACAAAAAGTACAATAATGTTCCTTAGATATTTATATTATAATGTCACACTGAATATTCCTACATGTTTCGATCCAGAAGGAATCATAATCAGGGAACCAAACCAAAAACATACAGCATAAAACCAAATTAGCCACTTTTATACACAGTTCACATGGTGTAAAAGAGTCAAATCGTTAAAATGTAGACAATTCTAATATGTACCATATCCGTGCGCTGTATTATACGAAATAATAACACCCCAGGGCACATTGGCACTTAACTATACAAACACAACCATAGTGTATCAATATTATTCTCCCTGAAGATGGCCCAGCAGGGCCGAAAGATGTAGGAAATTTTTAAGAATAAAATTATATATATGTTTGGTGCATTAGCTGCTGTTATTATTTCGTAGACAATTCTTTTTAGAATAGCTGTACAAGTGTAATGGACTTTGATATACAGCATCTCGGAGGCAGCCTACGTACTTAACGAAGGATAACATAGCGAATTGTTTACCGCGAAGGCAGGGAATTAACAATATGAAGTTTAATGAAGAATCGTCCGCCGGAATCAATTGGCCCGCGCGTCAACATGACGTCACTTCCACCCAGTGCGTACGTAAGAAAGTGGGAGTAGGTTGTATACGGTTATCTCCACTTCGTTACAAGGCCTCATGGTGCATAGAGGAGAGCTTTACAAACAAACAAACTCTAGGCAAAATAATAAACAGCGTACGGTTATTACCAAAGCCTTTAAGTACTTTACGTCACTGAGGTATTCTGTACCGAACAATCGCTAGTACCACGGGCACAGCCCTAATTTTCGGCCTCCAGGGATGAAACAGACTGCCTACAACCGGTGCTGGCACGGCGAGCGACATCGTCTTTAATTCGTCATCGCTCTGTGGTCTGGCCAGCATGGTAGTATCCTTGCAAACGACAACTTTCTCAGTACAGTCTGTTCCAACATCGGCAGAACCTGTCATGCAAATACAATAATAACCGATCTAATAACTTCACGAAGCGACGCCTAGAAATACAGGTAAATGCACTGACATATTTGGGACAGACAAATGGTCCACGCCGTTCCATTCGCACTGGATATATAGCTCAGCAAAACATTTTAGTGGCCACTTATCATCACAGTAATCATCAGCATCAGCACTGTCAGAGTAAGTCTGCACAATCATTACAACCGCCATAATCACCAGCAAACGTTAATGCAAGCCGAACAGAAAGGAGGGGAAAAAACGAACAAGACGCAAAGAAAGGGATGACAACAGATTTATTGGGTGTTACGCCGTGTAGACTCGGCAGATGTGTATCAACCTTCGAAAAGAATCTGCCGCTTCCACCCTGACAGGTGCCTTTACCATGTCACGGAAGATGGGGGGGGGGGGATTAGATGAACAAGAAATAGAAAGCTGAAAAAGGAAATAACGCAAAGTACACAGTGGAATGAAGGAAGCAAGAAAGACAAACAAAAACAGACTAACAAGAAATTACAGAAAGAGATACAGCGAGGATAAGAAAACATAAAAGACACGCGAGAAAATGTAGAAAAAAGAAGTTGTGAAACGCTGCATTCGGGACACTGCCTTCTGGAATGTGGCGCTAATAGTCTGGTAGGTATTTTCTGTGTCGGAAGAATGTGCTGCCTCTCTTATGCACAAAAGATGGAAGTAGGATGTTCCTGCAAAATTCAGTATATTTCTACCATGCTACAGGCGTCATATCCCGCACGATCGCAATTTTCATAGCCAATGCTGCGAGGGCCTCAGAACTGACGCAACTAACCCACACCTGACTGTGGTAATACAGGGCAGTGTACTGCTGAACACAGCAGAGTGCAGTTAAAGTATCACCCACCGCGCAGCCTGCCGCATCCGTGAGCGCTATACACAAGTGACCCATTGTATCGCCAGGCAGAACACGCTTGCCTCTGCAGAGCGGTATCACAAACACTCTCCCGAATTGTAAGGGAAATCTCCAATTGGTTTGTATCAGAATATTGTTACAGTGCCGCACTATGCTTCACTTCTGCGCAGACACAGCCGACATCTCACTTAAAAGACTTGAGTCATGGTATATAGTGTGTGACAGAAGCTCGGCTTGTAAGATGCTATGTTTCTGGGGACAAACGGTGATGAATAAAAATGGCCTCCACAACGAAATTAAGAGAAGAAATCCAGGAAATGTGTGAACGTACAGACAGGAGAACATAACAACCACGCAGTTCTTACAACATTCTAAAAATATAGGTCCGTAGCCTGAAACAGGGGTGCAAAATCCCGGGCAGCAGGTTACCGCGGCGACTAAGTTTTGAACGGCGACGCCTAACGTTTCTGAGCCCTCAGTGTGGCAGTTGCTTCTTGCAGCCCTTCTGGTACCTAGAATTGGGAGGGCAATCCTCGATTTTTTAAAAATGTTTGCACCCTTGCCCTGACAAATAAACAAGAAAAGAGGAATGCCGCGCTTTACAGTTTTTACACCATTAATTTATCTGAGGTTCTATATAAAATTGACTTACAACCGGCCAAAATTCAGGAATTCTGCGCCTTCGTAACGATTTCACTAGCCACAACGTAGGCGGATAAAATACTCTTTCTTCTCTTAAAAAATGCTTTTGATTTAGCTGAATATTAAGCACGCCTTAAATAATTATTGAAAATTATACACTAAAATTATAGATTAAAAATTAATATTTCTGGGGGGACAAGTGGTTACCAGGGCATTCGGGGGGGGGGGCTGTTCCTATAACCGTCACCAACATAAGCCAAAAACCAATTAATGTAGATTTATTAGTCAAGCTCTTACAAACTACGTCATCAGATATATCAATTCGTAAAAAATTCGTGCTGCAGTAACATCACAAAGCGCAAGGTATCGTTCAGCTCAGCACATCATAAACAGTAACTTTGCAAATCGGCAGATGGGAATCTTTCAATTCAGGAGCGTCAGAAAAACAGCTACAATTCAATAAAAACGGGTAAATTACTACAATTAGGATGGTTATTAAAACCCTATGGCTCAAACCCATGTTCAGTCAATACTTCACAGTAAACACACAACGTCTCCATTACAGAGATCAGCCAGTTAATATTAAGGGAAATAATCGCTATTGTGACAATCATACGAAGCGCCCAAATAAAAATCTGTGAATGTCAAAACAGATTGTGTCCTGTGCCTTATATTTTCAAACTTCCAAACACTGTGTGATAACTACAAATACAAACATATACAGGATGATCCAAGGGGAGAGGTCAGTAGTATGGGAGATGATAGTATCGGTCATTGTGAGAAGAACATTTCACGTGAACATGTGTCTAGTTCTGCATAGTTACTGAGACACAGCTTATTGACTTTGGCGCGCAGTGTTATTCACTTTCCTGATTACAGTTCACAATGTTTTTGTGTTTGTACATTCAAACAGCTCTAGCTCAGTAACCACTCACAGTTAGACATACGTTCTTGTAAACTTTTCCTCACAATGGACGGTACTATCACCTCCCAAAATACTGACCCTTCCTCCTGAATCATTTTGTATACGATGAAAAATACTGCCTTAAAATCCCTCCTTTTTCTGAAAACACAGAATAAGTAACTTAAGATATTAAAGTACACATTTATACCACAAATACTAAGGCACATCAGTGGCCTTCTGTGCCAGCTAAATCCAGTTCATATTACAAAACTCCTGTTTCCGATAGATCGTGCCTAATACAATCATCACTTCTTTACCTCTGTGACTTAGCGGCAGATTTGAGATTGGTGGTCATTGTAGAAACGAAGAACCAGTGTAGCGATAGCTACTGTAAAGTCTACATAATTTTATTATTGCTGTTTCACTGTAACTGTTTCCAAAGTTGAATTTAGCCTTTAAGAGCCGGAGGTGGAAATCTATATTTTAGAGCACTCTTTATGTAAAACGCGAATATTATATGAAACAAAAAAGACAAAATTATGAAGTACGTGGAACTTTGTGAAAAAAAGAACGAAGATTGTGCAGCATGACATCAAGATGCAGTATGTATCCGTGTTGCCAAAAATAATATATATCTATATATATGTAATACGTTTCTGAAGTCCAGCCGTACATCGGTCTTGCATAGGAAACACCAGGCTGTTGCGGGTTAGGCCGCGACCGATTCCTTCCACACCGTTTTCAAATTAATATTTATTATTCACCCTACCCTTCGACGATATAGGGTTTTTTTTGGGGGTGGAGAAGGGTCCCGCAGCAGAAGCTGCGGACGCACCGCAGCATTAAGGCTTGTTTTTCAACCCTTGTGATGAAGATGAAGATGAAGAGAAAGATGATCGGTTTTTTTTATTTTTCCAAGTAACGGAGCACCGCTGGAATGAAACTGACAGGGGAAAACCAAAGTACTCGGGGAAAAACCTGTCCCAGTGCCACTCTGTCCACCACAAATCCCACATGGACTGCCCCGTATCGAACCGGGGTCTCCGCGGTGGACTATATAGTGTTTACTGCGAGCAACTGGCAGCATCGTTAAATCGACTATGAACAGAGGTAACCCATGTGGCCTCTCCGAATTTTCTGATTCACAATCCGCCACTGGGGAACAGGTCTCACTGCCACCTGTCACAGTTAATTGGCACTGTGACGGCCACTAAAGCGTTGTAGTTTTACTCGGCTTTTAAGGTTGGGCTTCCAGAAGAATGCCCCAATTGCAGAGTGCATGAGCCACCACTGAAACGCTTTCATATCGCTGCCGAGCTACAGTTGGCTCCCCTGCCGCACAAAGATCACACTGGGTCAACTCTCTGTAGGGTGTTTCATATTGGCCTATGTGTGACCGCCGGGAAATAAACTTATTCTCCTTCTTGTCACGAACACACTTGAAGATGTCCAAGGTTCATTTCCAGAACGCTGGTTCTTTTCATTTTCTGTCGTGTGTTTCGACTCCTCTCTCTCTTTTGCTGCGAAATATTCTTTTAACATTAAATTTATTATTTTAAAACCATAAGCTTATCTAAATAATACACTACAATATCCCATTATTACCCCGGAGAAAACACAGGTTTATCCATTACCAACATCAACTAGTTAATGCTGTTCAGAGAAATAATTGACGTTTATTGTGAGAATTATAAGAAACACACAAAAAGTGTGTGGAAAAATTCAGATTTTTCCCAATGCTGAAGCACGTGGTACATGTACTTAACGCTGGACTTTGAAGGCTTAAAGTTCCAAAACGTTGGCTCACCATAAACACGGGTAGATTGCTTAAAGTTTCAGTTAACTGTCACACAGAGAACACCAAACAATCTTCAAAAACCTATAAAATATTTCCTTATTTTCATTCATTTATCCAGTATGTGACACAAAACGCACCGCCGTCTCTCATGAGATGCATGATACACGTAACTGCCAGGCGAGTGGGCATATGAATACTACATCCTAGCCTTCTTTATTATTTAATTCTTACCCTCTGCCCTCCTCACTTTACTTCCCTCCCCTTATTTTTTTGTCTTTCTGTTATTGTTTGCCTCTTATTTCTTTCTTTTTCATTCGTTTAGTTTTCTTTTCCTCATTTCGATTCCACCTCGCTGTTTCTCTTTCTCCGTTTCCTTCTTCCCTCACATCATACCCCCTTACCCTCATTTAATTCTCTCTTCTCTTTCTCTTTCCGTCTTCCTTTTATTATTTATTTCGTTTTTTATGCCCTTCTATCTGTTATTTTTCACTGTTTCTTTACTCTGTGCTTCTTACCTCCGTTGTCTCAGATTTCCCGCCTTTCTTTCACCATTTTTCTCTCCTGCTTTCTTTCTTCATCTCCTCTTTTATATTCATCCATATCTCTTTCTTTCACTAATTCGATCACTCTTATTCAGTCTTCTATTCCCCCACGCCTCCAACACCCATTCTTCGTTTCTCTGTTTCTCTTCCACTCTTTCTTTACTTCAGAATCGTCGAATTAAATCGTACTCCAATATAGACCTACACTAAAAAATCCTCACTGACGTGTGCCTCCACGTGCCAACGGCAAGACTTCTCCTGCTGCTTACGCACGAAGTCAGCTGTTGTCATGGTATGTCGCTCGACTTTCACCTGTGACGGCTAAATATTGGGTGCATAGAAATAACGAGAATATTGAGGCAAAGTGCTGGTATGGAATTGTTTCGCCAGTCCCTTGGTCCCTCAACTCGAATTTCAAGTTTAAACTCGAGCCCCCAAGACGCCACACACAACAGCACAACCACCCCCCCCCCCACCGCTCCCCAAAGCGTGAACGACGGATAAAAGAGGTGGCAAGAAAAATAAGTACAGTGCTAGCAAGTTGCCTGCAGGTTCCCGTGCATTGAATACCACACAGCGGCAGAATCCTGCGAGTTATCTGTCAGTACCAAGAGTTTGCTTCGCATGCATTATAAGGGAAGGATTTACACGGCTGTATGAATAAGAAGTTTCCACGCTCTATGGATCCCCTCAGCTACACGGATGAAGCTGAAATTGCAACTAGCTCCGTGCCCATTGGTCAAGACGACTACGTCTTTCCATTATCGGACTTACGTGCACTCGGTTGGCTGCGGTTAGAATGTAGATACAGGCGAAAATGTTATTGAAAACGAGACTCTTCTTTGGAAAACCGCTGGCCAAAGCAACCGCAACAGAACTGGCTAGGAATTATACAAATAACAGAACTGGGATATTACAGTGGCTCAGTACGGAACAGTTAGAGTCTGTGAACTGAACTGCTATTTCATCTACGCCCAGCTACTGCAAAGAGAAAATTACGTATCCTTGGGAAAATAATGGACCTCTAAAGAAAAAGGATGGGTATGTGTAAACGTGAAGCTGCGCTTGCGCATGTTTCAGCACCACGTTGTGAATGCGCGAGATGTACAAGAAGTACAGATGTATGCATTTTGGACATCGGCGCTAGATTGGGGTCAATGGTCAGTGTCACGTCACAGCCGCTGGCCCCACAGACGGTCTGGACACTTTGGAGAAGACAACAATACCCTACCCCTTCCTGTAATAAAACACCGAGTCCTCGGTGGTCAAGTCCTTATTTACTCACTATGTCGACGAAGCTATCCTGGCCTCTGTGATTGTAGAGTACAGACTGGGTTAGTCTGAATCAAAATAGGCACAAGTTGCGGTCTCTTGTGATCACAACATGCAATTTCGGATCGGATACTGTCGATGCGGGATATTTCACTGCATGGGCAACTACAAGCTTTATAGGAACGACTGTCTGCTTAATTCGTTAAGCAGGACTACTGACAAGTCAATATCTCTTACAAAGGACAGCTGTACAAACTAGGATTATCTGATGACGCCACTTGCGGCAGATGTCAGAAATTTAACGACATGGCTTACACGTGTTGTGCTATCACGGGACGGTGTTAGCTACGTCACTTTGTAGCAAACTAATGCCGTTAATTCAAGGTGAAGGGTTGCTGATGGGCTAAGTGAGGGGGATACACAACAGATCATTACTGGCGGCGATGCAAAGGTACTCAGACACCCACCCTTTGAATTCTATTATAATATACCGTATATCAGAGACCAATGTATTACTGTTCTATCGTTATGTGTGCACGTTATGTACTGTATCTTTGCGAACAGAACTGCTAGTAGCTACGAACACAAAGAGAAGATGATAAATTCATGGCTGTGGAAGAAATTCTTGCGTCAGTACTGCAGTGTCCACATCGTGAAGTGCTTTAGGGCCTACCTCTAGAGAGCAGCACCGCTTTGTTTAGAGCATATTGCTATTCCGTCAAGTGTAGTATCTTAGCATAAGTGTAGCTATCGTTGAAGAAATCTTCGCGGTGTAGTGGCAGCATATCTTTCACCAATTTCAGTTCTGTGTGCTCAACAGTGATGTGGAGAATTGCAATATTTACGAGCAGTTAGGAATGTTTTGGAGGAACTTGCTACCTCCAACATCAGATGGGGAGAGCAAGCTACTCCAGGTCAACACCGACTCACCAGACTGCACGGAGTCAAAATATAGGAAACCACAATACGGATCTTTGCCGTCATGAAAACTGCAAGTATAAAGTAGGAAACCAGTTAAAAACAACTGAGAAGCCCAATTATTTAATCAGTCACAAACAAACTAGTTAGAAACCTGCTTAGGCCCTATTAACCAGAACTACCCTATTTTTTTGCACAGTAATTAAGGCAAAATAATTGTCTGAGATTCATCTGTTATTAGTTTGTAAGAAACATGTTAAGTAGATAAAAATACAAGTTCTAACAGCATCTAGACATTCGTTCCAGAAACGTGAAGCCATCTGCTGACGAAAACTAGCTGTTTAAAATGTGCCTAAACGTGAAGGAACACACTGAAGAAATTAACTCCACGTGTTGCAAGGGGAAGGAGCAGGGAAGCGAGAAACACATAATGCGTACAGGGCGCTATCTGATAGAAAAATTAAGACACTTTCAGAACTCTAAATCCACGGAGATCGAGATGTCTTTCTTGCAAGCAGTCGCCCACAAAGCGGCACCCACTGTATGCCGGCGTCTCTCCGCACGGGAGCGTGCATCACGTTGCGAAAGAGCTCCGGCGACACGGACTTACCCGACAGTAGAGTCAGACAGCGCTTAATTGTCCGATATCGGCAATCGATATCTTATAACAGTCGACTCAACTTGTAATGTTCCAAACACTTTACCATAATGAAGGCACAGTGTGACATCACATTTCTCATCACAGCTTAGCAGAGTATGAGCATAACCGCCAAATTTGTCGCAATGATTCCTCTACAAACGCGAAAGTTTGAAATAAGACTTACCGTGTACAATTTTTATTCTTCTTCTGTCTGGGTGCAAAATGTGGTTCATTTCTGTAGGAATAATAAGATAAAGATAAGGTACTGAAGTTTTCACGACTGCGAGGATTTAAATAGTGGTTTTTCAGATCACGAAGGCGCGTCAATCTTTCAGAAAAACATGCTGCCATCATCTTCAGGGTAAGAGTGAAGATGAAGACAGATTGTTGTTCAGCAACTTTGGTTAAATGTTACAAGGCTACATACTGGCGAAAGTCGGAACCTGAAATGGTAAGATTATTTCTGAGAATAAGTGCACAGTAGACTATGTAAATCATACGCCTAAAAGAAAGGCAATAATAAAGGTACTCAGAAAATTAATCCCTCTACGTCCAAGATTAATCCACATTATATGTGTATATACATTCACTGTTTACCTTAAAAAGAACACAGGTGCTTCCATTAGAAAGATGAGATTGTGAGTACTGTATACAAAAGCAACAGTTGTTACCTTCGAGAATCATGCTATATGGGGGAAAACACATACGTTTAACTGCTAAACCTAGCAGTACATTTACAGACCACTAACCACTATACTTCATCTAACTTCATTTAGTGATGAGTGTAATCTAACACTTTAAAGACTGAGATTAACCTAAATTATACATTACGATTAAGTTCGTAACACGTAGTAAACAAACTCAGTCTCTGTGATACAAATCAATCAGTAAAAGATATAAAAGATACAAAAAGCGAAATAACTGCTGTTTCCTAAGAAACATACAAAACACTTAAATGTACTACGCAGGTAGAAAGTACAAATCAATATAAGATAATTTAAAGAAAGGGATTTGGAGCAAGAATAGAATAGTTGAGACACACCAGAGAATCTGAAGCAAGGAACCGCTTGCAGGGAGCATATTAGTACAATGGCTCCGAGGAGAAACACGGCATCAGAAAGTGGAATGGTGTGAACTGTATCCGATCAAGGTCCAAAATTTGATTCTTGTGAACACTAATTTTTCCCTTTCACAAAGGCACGGAATGCTGGCCGGGTGAGCAACAATCAGTGACTCAATGCAGACCTTGCCTGACGTAAGGATATTCTAGTTATATAAGTTAAGACAACTGGGTATGAATTGCTCGTTGCTTATTTCAATGTAAGACCAGTGATTTAGCCTTCAGGGACTAAAGAAAAGTTGGTATTTGAACTGGGAACAGACGTGATTGCTTCGTTAGAACTTTGAAGCATCTTAGACTATCCACGGAACAAAACTTTGCCCGAGAAATCGTGTTGGACTTCTTTAGATGGGCCCAATAAATCGTCTCACCTGCCATTCGAACAATCGATACACCTGCAAGCGCGGCACTGCCCCCTGGGGAACCCACACTGTGGGCCAATCACCTGGTATGAACATCTGTGTAATAATGTCTCTACTTTGTATCGATAGCGAGGTAATCGATTGTGAATGCCGAGATGTGCTTTCAAAGAGATGGAGCACAATATTCACTATTTGAAAAGGAAACAATGTTGCGTGTACAGAGTGCACGTAGTGGAACAAATCATTCTAATACAAACTCTTCTCAGGCCTTGGGCCAGCATTCTGCATTCGGTGTACACCTAGGCGACGGTTTGAACGACCGAGGAATCGGGTTTCATTTCGCATAGTTCAAATCAGTTCTGAGGCACACTCAGCCTCCCATCTAATGTAGGGTTACCATACCTACAGGTTTCCCTGGCCATGTCCTTTTTTCAGGCTTCAGAATTGTGTTCGGGGGTACTTTTTAAATTTACAAAAATATCCCGGTTTTTGGTCTTTGTCGATAGTCACACTCAGTATTTCGGTGGTCGTTACCTAGGTTATAGTTCGCAGTTCCCGCAGGCAACGTTTCAACTTCAGAACTTATTTTCACTGTCACTTCCGGTGGACCCGAGCGCATGCTCGCACAGCCCTTTTCCGGGCTTTCGTTTTGAATTGTGTGCAGTGCAGTGGAAGAAGTGTTGTGCGCTGTTAGGTCGTGTGTCCTTTTTATCGCGTTCTTGCAATGGGGAAAAGAAAACGTAAATTCACAGACGAACTAAAAAGCAAGTATTTTTGTTTCCAAAATGGTCGCGACGAGTCAAAAGCCGAATGCCTTGCATGTAAACCAGTAAATTACATCTCTGTGGCTAACAACGCTGCTCTTGATCTTCGAGCCCACGTGGAATGCGAGAAGCATACATCCTCTTTTAAGGTCAGAATCTTGAAACCCATTTTGCAGCTGATATGTCCTCTTATTTACGGTCGATAAGTGAGAAATGTCCTCTTATGCTGCGATGGATATAGGATAACCCTACTCTGATGGTTACTGGCAGCTATTTCCTCGGTGGTAAAGCAGTCGGGGCGTGAAACTGACAACTCAGTTTCAGCTAGTGCCATTCCTTCATACGTCTTAATGGCTTTTCACTTCACTTAGTCCGATCTTCTTCTACCTTGCGGTGCAAAGGTTCGTCTTAATAGCACGATGCTTAATTTGGTGCAGGGACAAATCTTACCATTATCTTTTAATTACGCCCTACCCAGTACTTCAATTCGCTGAATGAGTTCGTGAGTCCCATTCGAAGGTCCTTGGGTACACCCCGAGAAGATAAAGATAATTGAGTATTTCGTTTTATTACGGATGCTGTAAACGTACCTCTAACTGCACGTTTTATGCACTTATTTCTCCTTTCTGGTGGCAAAACCTTATTCAGGAAAACAGCACGTCTTCTGCATGGCATTGAAAGAGAACAAAAGAAGTAAGCCGGCCTAAGTATATGTGTCGAGTCGGATTCGAACACGTAAGTTCACATTAAAGGCTTCAGCAGACCTTGAAAGTTTTATACTGAAGGGCTACTGGAATCAGCAGTAGGTAACTCCATTGCATACATTTTCAGCAGCTGACACCTAGAAGAAGAAATTCATTTGTATTTGGGTGCAGCCACTGTCCGTGCGATGAAGTGATGCAGTGTCACTAGGGATTCCCCTCCTGAATCAAGTGATATGTATTCTGGTAACGGGACACTCAAACAAGATGTCAGATAGTTCCCACGAGATGGCATATCGGTAGATAGAAATACCAGACTTTTGTTTCACCCGAGACCACTGCCACTGTGAAAAAGCCAAAGGGAGGTAATGCATGAAGGCACCTCTTACTGGCATGATAGTGTGAACCGCAGATCCCTAGTTTTATGAACCTACAGTTGTCAAAATGGTTTATTGAATCGTTTTATTTGTAAGAAATACATTTGAATGAAATTGTACTAAATCTACTTCATTTTTTGGACTCCGTCACTGTTTAAGATAAAAGTACCATCATCATTCGAAACTTCGGTAACAATTAAACACAAATACAGCGTCATATCCAAGACGACGTAAATCCTTTCGTGGCATGTGTTATAAAGTCTAACCAACCTCACGAAGTAGAGTTCTACTCGAGACACAAATATCTACTCAGCTAGTCAAAAAATTCCCTACATTTTATGGAACCCGCGGGTTTATTACTGTGTTCATATGGGCCTGCCTTCACCTAGATCAATCCAGCTCATGCCATAACATTCTCTTTCTTTACAGTTCATTTTAAGATTTTTTTCCATTCACGCTTAGCTCTTCCAAGTTGTATATTTCCTTCAGGTTTCCTCACCAAACCCTCCACGAATGTCTCTTCCCCTCCATTCGTTCCATATGGTCCTCCCATCTCATCCTGCTTGATTTCATCACCCGAGCATAATACGCTAAGGAGTATAAATCGGGAAACACTACTGCTCAGTTTTCTCCAGCTTCTTCTTACCTTCTTCTCTTCACATCCAAATATCTTCCTCTGCAATCTATTCTCGAAAATCGTCTACCCATATTCTTCCCGTAATGTGAGAGACCCCTTTTCACACCCATATAAAACAACAGGCAAAATTTCGTTCTATATGCTTTCATTTTTGTGTTTTTAGGTAGAAAATGCGAAGACAAAAAATCCGGACCGAACGGTAGCAAGCACACAACACACGTAATATGCTCTTAATTTCGTCGTGCACACAGTTTTCATTTGTTAGTGTCGCTCCCAAATATTTGAATTTGTCAGCGTTTTCAAAGAATATGTTAGCTATCTTTATGTTGTGGTTTTGTCATTTACTACACAAACACTTTCAAAACTTAAGAATATGCTTCCAAGCAATCCTTCACTAAATGCGATGATCACGTTATTGATAAACAAAGCAGAGGACAACACCCAATTCCTTGAGGTAAATTCGGAATTAAGAAATAGTGACCCCTCTTACGTAATCGAAGATTAATAACTTAAGTATTTCGGATGTATAATTTACATACAGTAGACACTTCGGCAGGCCAAAGGGCACAAACGAATATGACATTGAAATTCAACTTACCAATCAAGTGTGAGGGTGTGGAGTGTCCCACTGGCCACTACAGTTCTGCCCCAACGAAATAAGGATCCCTTGCTGCGGTAGCCACGTTTATTCTCACGTGTGTAGAAAACGAAAAGCGCGAATATTTAGAATCTAAATTTCTCAAGACACTTCTCTTCAAAATTTGCATATGATAAGTGGCACTGGTTCTTATAAAGTGGGAAAGTTGTGTTTATTGCAAGGTCTTTCCCCTTGGACATAATTCCTTGAGTCAGCACAAAACTACACAAACAGTGCACTGTTTACAGAGTACCATGGCATTCAAATGCCACTTAATTTCTTTCCGATGTAGCGGAACAGATGTCTTAGCTACCGGCCGCGGCGTCCCGCAGCTGAACAAACATTTCGCCCGCACTCACATCAAACAATAACACTGGATTAGCCCAAACAAAGGAGAAGGAAATAATTGGCACATGTAGCTATTGTTTTGACAGCCGCCCCCGCGTATCCGACGCGCCTGGTTTGCTACACTGGGACCGCATAACGACGCCACTCTCTTAGTAAATTAACGCATTAAACAATAATTCACTGTGTGGAGTAGAGTTTCTCTTGAGAAGTCCATACTTGCAGTTACTCAGCTTGCATTTCATGAACCCCGAATTATTTATGCATTTATTCATCGTTTATTTGCAAAGACTATCAGTAGCTCAGGCAATTAACCTTTTAAAGCCTAGCGGTAACTTTACATACGACCAGGTTTAACATTCAAAAATTCTACGTGGTGCCCACATTGCGTTTATGTGTTTTGTACAGACCTCAGAACAAACAGCAACTTTTGCCTTATAAAACATTAAGAGATTCGTTTTTATAACCGAAGTGGAGAGTGTTTACAGCGCGGTACGCACTGAGTCCTTATATAAAACAGATATGATTCGTCTTTAAAGGGTTAATATAGAGACTGAAATGGTAGTATGGTTCCTGAATCATGGTTTGAAAATAATGTGAAACGGATCGGTCGTAGCTACTGAGGCCACAGGCTTGCATTTGTCTGGAGGCACTGAGACAAACCACAAACGGCTTCTGTCAGAATATCTGAACAATCTGGTAGCAGACAGCCACGATATTCCATGGAAGTCACGTCATCCTGCCATTTGAGGCTATGTAACTTCGAGAACTCAATGCGCATCGTTAAATGACTTATGGATTAAAAACAAATAATATTAATATTTGTATTTTTTCACAGTCTGGAGAGGTTTCAGAGAAAAGCACGGTCTCCATTTTCGGGGTCTCAGTGTATCTGGGACTGGCTGTCATGCATATGATATCATAGTTTAAACCTAAACACTATGTCCCTGAAATGCAGACTGCATGTCACCGAAATGTGGACAAACACAGCTGACTTCAACAAGGTGCAAGAACAAAATCAGCATCAACAGTCAACCATAATGAAGGCAAAAACCAGCTAATAAACATCCCAAAAGTAATAAGAAAATACACGAGGAATAAAAAGAAAACGAACCACAGAAGCAGCGTGCATGAGATTTTCGGTCATTCCAAGGAGTAACTTAAGAGCCGGAATATCAAATGAAAATAATAACGGGTCCACTGCAAACTGAGACTTTTATAAAAAATAAAGTACATTAAATTTGAAACAGCACGTATATAGGATGCAGGACTGTCCCTTCGCATAGGATCTACTGCGTACAATTCCAAAGCCAGACGGATGTAGGAGAATCCGAAACTGGAGGGCAAGATCAACTTCAAAACTTCTCAACGTCACAACAAACTTGCAGCACCCGATGCTTGATTTGGAACATAATAACAATGAAGAATTTAAGAACTATTGCGATGCGATGGGCGAAAACTTCCAGCACTGTGTGCTAGTTCTGGAACATCAGACTTCGCGCCACTATAGGGTAAGAATCAGGCTCTGGAACTCGGAGTCCGGGGAACCGATCCGGTAGCGTGCTTGCGTCACTTGTATATACATAGGCTTATCGACAATGCAGGGACTGCGACAGGTCAGACCCTACAACTACCCTTCTCTGGGCTCGAAGTGAGAGGGTTCAGACAGAGAAAGAGGGCAACTGCAAATGAAGTTAATTCCCGAACATAAAATATATTACTAAAAACGTTACATTCTTAGAATGAGGAGCTATCAACAAATACCTTACAAATTAGGGTTCTTCGTAACAGTGTTCTGGCCTACATGTACCAGCAAACAATGTCTGCTTTACGACATGAGTATCGAATTCCATTACATAATAGTTCTTGCATCATTCCTCCACATATTAAAAACTTAAGTTATAAGAGCATCTTCTAAATTTTACAACAGTGTTTCCAAAATTCACTGCATTACAGGAACAGCTGTTAAACAAAATGGTTTGTCGATTGTTCCTGGTTATTATGGGGCATGCTTTTTTCTATGCTTGGCTTGACTTACACATGCATAATATGCTACCTTCCACACAAACGCGTGATATGAACTGAGGACTTGTTTCTTGGCTTGGAAATCTGATAGAGCGACTGGCCTTTCCTAGAACAGTAAATGTCGACCGTGCTCATCAGGTCTGATAGTGTCCGCACAATAACGACATATTTACATTCGAAACATCCTGTAGAAGGACGAACAGGAAGTCGTAATGCAAATGAAATCGCACCCTCCCACCCTAAGTGTAACCCTCTTATTGCATTTTACCTCCCCCTCCATGCCAAATTTGCATTCCGTTAACGGGTAGTGTCTGATGGTATTTCATCCCTAACACATAGAAGATTTCATGTTGTCTTTTATTAAAAAAGAGGGTGGGCTTGGGGGTGAAAACATTAACAGTGAGGTCAGAATGACAGATTTCATCATTTGAGTGTTTCAGTTCTAGGAAGAGGCGGCAATAATAGAGACAGTGTAAACCTGTAATCTAATTCTGAGATGAAATACAACAACCGAAACTTTCTTCACCCTTAGATCCTCTCCCTTGCTGCACAAATGAGCAGTAACTTTGAACGAGCAAATAAAAAATATATTTATACTGTAGCGGAACAAAATTAATAAAACCAATTTCAAATTTCCTCAACTGTCTGTTTCAACAACTTTTGTAAATGCTTTGTGAATTTTAAAAGGTATCCTCTTTCATGTTTTTGTTATCATTGTTGTTGGTTCTGTTTGTGTAGCCAAGCCTCGGTGTACGTACAGCGGCACGGAATGATGGATGCATCAACAAGGGAGGCTCTCCCTCTTGACAGTCGCATACGTTAAGGATTCAAGGTCCTTAATACACTTAACACATCACGCGAGGACTGGAAGCAGGAGACGGCAGATCTGCACACTGCAGCCGCTATGAGACACCACAGGGGAAAGGTGGTAGTGCAACTAGAAGGAAATGACACAATCAGAATTCTCACAACGTTATTTTGCACCGTATATTTTGACGTCATACTGTATTATCTAAAGAGTGTTACGTGTTTCAGTCGTAGGCTACAGAATATTTCGTGGATATTTTTCACATTCCAAATTCGATGGATGTTCCGTCATTAGTATACTAACTGCAAGCAAACGTCTTTCTCTAACTAACATTTGCATTCAATTTTGTACAGATATTGAAATAAAATAAGGTACAAGATACGCACAGTGTATAACACTTCTTGCAAGCCCGCTTTCTTGTTTTCCGTGAATGATTTCAATGCAGTCTAAACGCAACTACTACTACTTTCTGTTTTTTGCCTCGGATAATAGTTATGGTTAGATGGTCAACTATTTACGCTGAAAACATTAAACATCAACAAACGCACAAAGAGTTTTTTCGTCAATTATAACACACTCCTACTCCTACTGCGGCGCAGTGCACAGTCAACAGCACATTCTCGCTCAACTGTATAGTGCAACCTAGTGTAACGACAACGGAAGGTTTCTCCCTGAAGATGACCCAGCAGGGTCGAAACATGTAGGAGTGTGTTATAATTGACGAAAAAACTCTTTGTGCATTTGTTGGTGTTTAATGTTTTTTGTATAATATAGTGCACGGACATGGAACACATTACATTTATTTACGCTGAATTTTTGGCTCTGCCTTGCTTCTTGTGCGTATCTCATACACGTCGACATGTCAAGTTTCCCACATTTATCTCGTAAATGGCAAAATAAATATATCCCGGTTTTGCCTCATAACTAGCGAATTGCTTTTTAAGGGAAAGTACTTTTCTACCCAATGCTTACTGATTTCTAAAACAGAATTGCTTTTTGGAAGGTTCCCAGGCTTCGCCCGTTTGTCCTTATGGTAAGAGCAACATGCAGATCAAGACGAATATGGAGCGCTGGTGAAATGATACTGAAAGGGGAAAACTGACGTACTCGATGAAAAAGCTGTCCCGTTGTCACTTCGTCTACACAAATCTCACACGGAGTGGCTTGGGATCGCGCACGTATCTCTGCGCAGTAAGACGACTATTCGCGTTTATTCAGTAGGTATATTAATAATCAGTATATTTTGAACCATATTCACTTACACATAATATTTATCAATATTATTAAAATGTGTTTGAAAAGTAATTAATATGATTCACTTCAGTGCTTCGAGGTCGTGCACAATCATACATGTAGGCCTGCTACTGAATGAGTGGGCTGTATCAAAAGCTGACTCACGTGATTGTCTCTGATATAAAGCATTCATATTCACCAGCTTCATAGAGGATTTTATCTTCCTGATATGTTTTCAGCACATCACCTCTCTTGTTTCCTTCAACCGTAGTTCCATCCAATTTAATGTTCCTAAAAATTTCTAACATAACAACTGACTTCTTTATTTCACTCTTTCATAACCTCTATTTTAATACCATACCCTGAGCATCCGGACACAGAACACTTCTGAAGAAAAATGCATGCACGTTCGCACACCTTTATTCCTATGCTGCAAGGTGTGATGTTGCAGTCTTTCAATGACGCTTGTGCAGCATATGACTAGCAGACCAATTCCAAAATTAAGAAATTCATAACTTCGTGCTTCTAAGTAGCCACCATTAAGCACAAGTATACCAGTGCTACAAGCCACCAACTCTCCGACGGTTCTGCAACCGCACCGTACCATTTCTGACAGACATGCCAATTGCACTGAATGAGCATCAAATGTTAGGTTTTTTCCAGTTCAACATTGTCGACCAATCAACAAGTACATTTCCTGCATCACGTACCACTATAGCTACGGCAGATGGTTCAAGAAATAGCATTATGCCGCGTCCTTCTACAAGTCCACCAGCACTGCAAGGACAATGAGTGCCTGGACACAGTATTAAAATGTCCCTAGCAACAGCTTGATCCAAAGCATCCTACAGGAATGGGTGTGTCTTAACCTTTTAAAGCTTAGCGGTAACTTTACGTACCACCCGGTTTAACATTAAAAAATTCTACGTGGTGCCCACATTGCGTTTATGTGTTTTGTACGGATCTCAGAACAAACAGCAACTTTTGCCTTATAAAACATTAAGAGACTGGTTTTTATAACCCAAGTGGAGAGTGTTTACAGCGCGGTACGCACTGAGTCCTTATATAAAACAGATACGCTTCGTATTTAAAGGGTTAATGTATGTTTCAGGCTGAATAAAACTTCTGATTTTCGTTTGGATGTAAGTGAACTCATCTACTCTACCATCAAGCCGCACGAAACATGCTTACTGAAGTGTTCTCGCTTACGTCTCTTTGCTTGCAAAACTTCATACATTTCTTGGCCGCAAGGTTCCTCATTAACGAACATTCTAAAAGCTCAATTTCTCTTTTGATTTCCTTTCCTAGGATCTGAAGTTCCACCATTTCCAAAGCATTATTTCCATCTATTTAATCTGTGTCAGCTTCTTCTTTTGCAACCTGCATATAATGTTCCATCTGCTTCGCTTCCCCCAGTAACAAACGAATATGCTGCCCAGTGTCACGCAGTACTGCTCCTGTTTGCACATCACAGTAAAAAAGTAGTTCAGCCTCAACACGCATTAGTAACCAATCCTGGTTTTCATCGCCACGGTCTCACGCCTTCCAAAGCTGAATGTAAAAGAACCTGAGCTAGTCTAGGCAATTTGTTGTGTCATAAATGTCAATCATTTTATTTAACTGTTTCTTTGTAGTATAGAGGCTTGTTAAGGGAACCTCATGTTGCACTGCCAGGCTTATATTATCTTGCACTGCCAAAATATCAACAACAGCTTGTAACTCTTGGAAAATGACGTCCTTCACCATTACAATCATAAGCATAGGAAAGAGAATCTTAAATTCTTTACATGTCCGTCGCGAAATTCTCCAATTTGCTTGCCAACCTGCAGGTTCCAGCACGTTTCCAATGTAGTAATGACATTCATTTTGAATTATAGACACTGGTAATGACCCCTTCCACCCAAGATATCTGTATACTCAGTCGTTCTTGGAATATTTTACAAATGTAATAATATCAACAGATATGTTGATCAATACAGGTTAATCATCTGTTCAACTTCAATTTTACTTCCAAACAAAACTTAACAGATATTCCATAACCCCACAACTAAGTCATACCCGAATACTTGGCGCCGTATCAAGTCACCACCGATTGAAAGACCTGAGCCATGGCATGGGGCACGCGAAATATTTAAACCGTCAATTGTATGTTAGGCCTCAGTTCGCACCGTCTCCTAATAATCCTGTCTCCGTTATAAACACTAGTCATATTTATGTCAGCAGTTCTTCATTTAATGTGCCTGTCATTTTTTTCCGACTACAACGAACATGGGAACGGTGCAACAGAGTTTAGTGCAAATCCCAAATATGAAGTTTCACGAAAACCCTTCTGGTAGGACCCAATTGTTCCACGCGTACAGACTGACTGACATGAAAAAGCGAGCAGTCGCTCTTCGCTTTTACAAACGCGCATGAAAGTAACGAAATATGAAGCGGCAGACGTCATAAGTTTGAGCTGCTGGTGGAGGCACTCACTGTCTTGATCATCACTTAGATACAATAGGAATGGTCGTCAGTACAGAAGGCACGGTTTGAATTGACTCGAACAGGTTGCAGCATCATGTCGAGCCACAAATAGTAACGTACTTGATAAAAAAAATAGTCCTAAAATAAAATTTACAATAGAAGGAACACAGAATAGCAGCGCAACTTGTGTAAAAGTACAAATAAATACATCAGGTATATTGGACTCCTGCAGTCAACAATTGTGTTTATCAGTAGCGTGGACAACTTCCGCAATAAAACCCGAATTTCTTATTGACAGTCACATGTAACGTAAGTGATAAGAAGAACGAGTCACTCCACATAGTATTCCAGCTCAAGACACTTTAAAACTGCGTGTTTTTTTTTATTTTCTTTTCGGGTTTACGGGCCGATCAATTGCATTATATCCGTGACAGTTTGTGAAAGATCTTAGCCCTAGCCCTAAGATTCTATATTGCTCCTAACAACGAGACGTGGAGAACTTGCACTGTTAAAAGTATTCAAGAAATATATTCCTGTGTATTACTGTAGCCTTAAACTAACTCCACGGAGCGGTTTCGGAAACACGTAAGCATAATCGTTACAGGGACTAAGCTATGGGCTGGGCCATCCGGGGTTTGATTCCAGGTGGGAACAAGAGATAGACTTTTCTCCACAATGTCCAGGCCAGCTCTGGGGCCTACACAGTTTCCTATGAAATTGTTGTCTAGTGTTCCTCCTGCGACGTCAAAGTGGCCAGGATGGGAAGTGACCACTCACCTCCACCTAATGCCGAGGTTATGAATGGGTGGAACTATATCTCTGACATTCTTATAGGCCTTCATGACGCAAAAAGGGAAAACGTTTTACCTTTTTATATTTCATAGATACACAAATCAGCAATTTGCGCGTGTAATGCTGGGGGGGGGGGGGGCCTTCAAGACATTAAGTATTCAAATTGTGGTGTTTAGGTTCCTGGATAGCTCAATGAGTACAGTGACTAGACAGAGGGATGAACAACAGAGACATCGGTATTAGATTCCAGGAGGGGCAATAGTTCACGTCTTCAAAGCGTCCTGAGCGGCCCTCTCGTCCACCCAACATCTACTCAATGGAAACAGGCATAACTTACCGAGAGGCAAAGCGGTCTGCACGTGACGTGACCCACGCACCTCCAGAGGTTAAGATTTAATTTTTGTCTTTATTCTCCCATACACATTCGTGACGTGGTAATTAATTAAGCATACGTAGAACACAGGTTTTGACCACAGTAAATATTCAGATTTTGGGTGACTGTATTGTGACACAGGGCAGACTAAAAGGCATTTGCACAGGTTTCTAAGAAACCTGTCTTTATCGTCAAGTTAAGAAGGAAGTTCTTCCAAAACTTCGGTAAATATTTACCAGATTACTCGGCTTCTCATCTAATAAGATTCCAATCTTTTAAGGCACTATCTTGGCATTTCTTTGTACGCGATGATGGGAACTACAAGAAACCTCGACCAGAATTAGTCGGTATCCCGGCCCGGATTCGAACCAGAACAAAGGTCACAACTGTCACTATTTCAGCCAACTTGCTCGGTCAGAGGACTATTGTCGAAACCGTAATAAACGAGGGAATAACTTGTCCAGCGACTGTTAGCTTCTCAAGGTTTCTTCTCCATGCACTTTACCGTACGTTCTACCGCAGTATTTCTCAGATTTTTAATGACATACGCAAGAAACGTAATAAGGTATTCTACATAAAGACACTGAATAAAGCAGCAGTTGAACAGTGCTTCTTCTTCACGTGGGCCAACTTCCTCTAGATCTTCTTACAAGTATCTCCACACATCAGAGTCCCTCTTGAGCAGGTCTTCGTTAAAGAACAAGTGAACGGCCTCCATTTGTAAGGAACTCGAAGGCTCATTACCGTTTTCACAAAATCTCGCCTCTTGTCCATATCCGGAACCACATACACACAGTGGTCATTGTGAAATTCTATTTATTTAAGATTTATTTATTATTATACTCCCATCCAAGTTTAAGTCTTCTACGAGATCTCATTTCCTCAGGTTTTCGTACCGAACTTTCTGTACACTGTATTTCCTCCCATGCATGCCAAAGGTGCCGCCAATCTCATCCTCCTCGATTTCATCACGCCCATTTCCTTTCAGCGACAAGTAACAGTTATTCAGCCCCTAGTTATGCAGTTCTCTCCATCCTGTCACTTCCACTTGGTGCAAAATTCTCGTCGTCACTCTGTTCTCAGACACCCTCAGTCTATTTTCACTTTATGTGACAGACTAATTTTCACACTGGAAAATTTGAGGTTTTCTCATATCAAATTTAATTAAAATCAGATTTAAGTACACACAGTTACAATAGTAAGAAAAACAAAACGACGTGAGATCATAGAGACACAAACTGCACTAATAACGAGGTCTACACATTCTGTACGTCAGAACAGACCTACACACAGTAAACAGACACAGGTCAGGTATGTCTGGGATTGATCTGCAGACCCCCAAGTACAGGAATCCACGCCGCGTTTGATATCAACCCCATAGCCACGTACAAGCTCTCGGCATGGAGTGAGAGAAGGGGCAGCTAAATATTCATAACAGGGGGAACTACCCCAAACCTATTAATATGATGATAGGAGTAAATCCCCGGAAGAACCAACCTGAAGTGTTGAAAAGATGCATTTTCAAATCCACACATATTTCACACCAAATGACGAGTTGGAAACATCTCACTAAGCACTGATATTAAAGGCACATCCATTCATCATCATCATCATCATCATCATCATCATCAAACCACCACCACCACAAGCACAGCACATCCCACCTTCCACCTTCAGCTTCCCATCTTCTTCTTGAACGGTAATCATCTCCTCTCCCAGCTGGTGTATGACTGTTCTGGTACTACAGCAACATTTCTTATTTAGGTATGATGTAACAACCGAATTAAACGCCCCTTCATTTCATCATTTACTGTATACATTTCTGATTTTCTTCGTATTTCTACATTTCTATTCCCACCTGTCGTTTTAGCCTATGTCTGTTCCACTCATCTTAAAAAGTCACCCTTGCATATTGAATTTTTAATCAGTCTTTCTTCTTTACCACCCAGGTATCCGTTTCACACACGCAGGAACTGTGCAGTATTCGTTTAACTTACTTTCTTGTTTTCCATCGCAGAGCCGCCTGGAGGCTGCTTCAGAATATATTGACAGCAGGCCCACATTTCAAATGTTAACCTTTTATAAAGGGTAATCATCAACCTTTAGGGGTTTGTTACACAGTAAACCACAACTCCTTAGATGGCCTGTCTTGTCTGTCTGTCTTGTCTGTCTTGTCTGTCTGTCTGTCTGTCTTGTCTGTCTGTCTGCCTCTGTCTGTCTGTCTGTCTTGTCTGCTGTCTGTCTGTAATCTAGTATTAATATCTTATACGGTAGATGACTTTTTTTACATTCAATATCGAAGTATTTCAACAACAGTTGACAGGAAATACCCATTTTCAGCTATGTTGATCCACTTTACATACGGCCACAAAGAATTAAGGTAAGGTGAGGTGAGAGCTGGGCTAAATATGATCTGATAGCCCTCCCTTCTTTTCTTTAAAGAAAACAGGGTAAGAAATATTTCTCTTTTTCACAGCATCCAGACCGATACTGAGCGAGTTTCATTCTTCTACCGGTAATGGTTTTTTTTTTTCCAGGATTAAAGCGGTTGGGGGCGCAAATCTGACCAATCACCTCCATCTACTCTCTAAGTTTAGAATGCATGAAGGTGAATTAAACTTATACCCCACAATTTATACCTCCAGCTACCCTTCTTCATGGAGTGCTGTTTAATTAAACTCTGCGGAAAATGTACTTTAAAATTTTTTTATCAGCTCACAATTTATTTAAAAAGGGAAAAGATGACAGAAGATAAAGAACGCAATATAAAATATGTCTTTCTTTCATATTATTTATGTACGTACTAAACATATTACTTAAAAAATAAATCCGAAATATAAAATATACCAGCGTGTGGCATTTAAACGAAATCAGTATGATTGCATGAAATTATTTCACACACAACACTATACAGCAAGCCTTCAAGTCTGCCAGCATACGACTGCTGTGTTATACGTCACAACCAGGACACAGTGAAAGCAGCATTCTTTTGTCGGCTAGGCGGTAATATCATGCAAGTGTTAAGATTTCACCGAGGAATCTGGATCATATAATACTGGTGAAATCAACCAAGTCTGATTCCGCTCTTCACGCCAAAACAGGGGTTCCCGCACTACAGGGTTACGAGCCATTCAACGAACCCAACTGAAATTCTGTAACGCCACCATCACTGAAGCCCACGTTCAAGCGTAGTTGAGGACATTCGAGCTTTGGTCAACGATAGGTACATATATCACTTTGTTTCAGTTTTCGGCGAATGAGCTCATCATACTAGTATTTGGTCTTTGAAGACTAAACACAACACTTGGGACTTAACACTTTGTACCTGGCTACCCATAGGTAAGCAGAGAGTACTGAGGTGAGAATTCTAAGAGTGAGAATACAATTATGAGTTAGGACTTCAACGAATAAATAAGTTACTCTAGTCTGTATCAGTGACAAGTCACTAAAGAACTAAAACTTTTAGAGTGACATCCGATTCCAAAAGCAAAGCGAAGTTTTGATATCGTATATACTTATACATACCGCCACATAAAAGTATTTTTCCCTGAAAGCGTCATAGACAGTGCAGCAACAGTAAATGAAACAGTTCGATACACAATAAACATAGCTGCATCATGGTTTAGTCAAAACCACAAACAGACAAGAGTGTCAACAAGCGATCTTTGTTTTGGCTCCACATAATCCGCAAGAAAAGTCTCATGTTCCTGACATTCCTACGAGTAGTTAGCATGGAAAAAGAGACAATATTTGTTGAGAGAACTTTATTCGGAAACTACCACTGCATATTGCTTACTGTTATTCCGTCAAAGTTCAGTGTCTCAGTATAAAGTAGCTGTACTTATAAAATTCTCCAGGGTTGGGTATTTTAAGAAGTTTTTTTTTCTTTTAATTTCTCGATGTTCAACTGGCTTTGCATTACTAAAATACTACTAGTTTATCTGGACTGTACTTGAACCAAGATCTCTAAAATGCAAAGCAGGTGACAGTCTAGTGTGGGTCTGATTTGTCCCTAATGCAATTAAACTGACGGGGTGGCAGGTGTCAGGGTTTGAGCCCAGTATCTTGATGACAAAGTTTGTCTGGGGTGGTAAGCTGGGATCAGAAAACTTTATTGCTTATAAGCCCTATAATTCCGCGGGGGAAAAGGGGATTATGCGAGCCACTTCGCAGCTTTAATTGGCAAATTGTCGATACTGGAGTCTGCTGACGTCACTCATTCAATAATTAACGGGGATTTAACTGAAAGCCACTCAAAATGTGACCCATTGGCAGGAGGTTACATTTTAACGTGAGGTTAAAGATATACTTTTTCTAACTTATTTGCTGTAGCATAGTTTTGCTGTATCAGCTACATAGGACGAAATTTAAAACACAGTGTTACAAAATGCACGGCATACATACTTCATATTTCTGTATTTTTTAAAAATATGTTTATTTATTTCGTATGATTTTCACAATATATAGAGACTATTTATCTAAACAGCATTAACTGGTCTGTTTCTGTAATGGAGACGAAGTACTTTCACTATGGGGTATGAAAAGTATTTTCAGATAGTATTTAGACCACTTCCATAACGACGGCCACGACAGGTCGCACAAGTGAATGATCCTGCGACCCGCGAAGCCAGTCCGTGGATATTCTCGGACTAAGAGCAAGTGATGAGTCGGTAACAAATTCCACGTCACACTGTGTGATTCTCATGCAGGTCTCCACTAGTTACCCAAATCCCATGTTGCAATACGTGCTGCTCAAGCAGGCCTCCCACAATGAAAACCAAATTTCACAACAGTGCAATTTTAACCTAGATTCGTTTATTATATGCAAAATGTCTGATAAAATGTTTAATTTATACATCCTTGAACATGGCGTAATTCTGCCAGAATACGTCGCGTGACAGGAGTGTATTTAATTAAGAACTGGACGTACTCTTGAAACCCGATGGTTTTATCACACCTGACTTGCGGTCAGCGATGGAATTTCCTCCTTGTCAAGAGCAGAACTTCCACTTCGACACGTGCAAAAATTATGAACCGAAATTATATTTAAAATTCCAGTTACAACCTCACATAAAGACCAGCCACTTAGGCCTAATGTTCTCTGGGGAAATAACGCGAAACAAATAAATGGAGGGCTGTAAATGCACTTTCTGGATTATTAAACCTGAAAGTCGATAAATAAAACTGCTACTGTACTTTAAAGGCTTAAGAGTTCACAAGTGTAAGACACTGAATACCAAAACGAGAATCCTATTTTGACTTCACGATCTTCTACAGTGGCAAGATTTTTATGCTGTATTTTTGGAAGATCAAACTCAGCGACTTCATGGATCAATCTTTCTTGAATAGCTGAGGTACGTTTGCTGAACCAAGTAATTCATACTGTAGTCTATCTTACGTCAGTTCCACAGACTCTTCTAAAGCGAGTTACCCACAGAGTGCTATCTAGTGCTTCCTCTTTCAATTTCCAGTGCCCTCTCTCTTCCTTAAAATCATCCAGTAGCTGCTTATCTCTTCTTCTTCGTCTTATCCTCACTTCCATCCTTCCCTCTATCTTTCCAACAATAACGTGTTTTGGGTGAAGTTACTACGCAAGATGTGACCAATCCGTCTTGTTATTGTTCGTAGCATATTTTCCTCCGTCTTCGCTCTATGTAATACGGTACTTTATTTCTGACGCGATCGGTCCAACTGATCTTCTCCATCCTTCTGCAGCACCACACTTCAAAACTTCCCAGGTATTTCTGATCTGTGTTCCGAAGTGTCCCGGTTTCAGCACCAGAAAAAGCTATGCTACAAATGTAGCACTTTACCAGTTTCTTCCTTAAATTTAAATCCAATTTGCTGGTGAATACAGCTTTTCTTGTTGAATGCCGCTTTTGCTATGACAATCCCGGATTTAATTACACGTGTGCACCTTGTATGATTTGTTATCATGCTACACAAATAGTTGAAATATTCCACCTCCCTTTATGGCACTTAGAGCTTCATTTCCTTCTTCACATTATCTCGTCACTTGACATCATCCACAGCAGTTTACTGGAATCAAGTCCTAATATCCTGTTTAATTTTAGGATATTATCCTAACATCTACACTTAGCTCTTCTAAGCAGTTTCTTCCCTTTCGGTTCCTGATAAAATATTTATGCTTTTCTCGTCTTCTCCATTTGTAACACGTCTACCACCCATACGAACAATTTTGACTTGTTTCTCCTAAACTATGATTATCTGCTGAAGATTAACATTTTATGCGGTATTTGAAACTCTCGGGACGTTACTGGTGTCGTGGGAGGCGACGCCATTTTGTTCTCGGCAACATGTATCATCCTGTGACATCTGCAAAGCGTCCATTTTCACGGTCACAGGGTTCCACCGTTTCGCTCACAGCTCCCGTATCTGTATCACCTGCAATGCTTTGCGCGTTGCATATTATTCTATCCTTAAACTGGGAACAGCAGGTTACTCAGAAACGTCGGTAAGTATACGGCAGACTACACATACCAGAAGATTGTAACCGTAGTAACATGGTTGCTTTTATTCACGGCAAGGCGTCATTAGCATTAAATTCAGGTACGGAAAATCAAACTTTATGCCCATAAAAGTTCAGTAGATTTTGACACAGATCCGGTTGTACCATACGCCTTTCATCCTTTAACAAAAGGTTATAATGAATGAACTCTTACATGTAACATAAGGGTGTAGAGGTATTAATGATTTAGGGGTTGGGGGAGATTTTCTTTATCAGGGAACTATATTGTGTGAAAAGTTTAGCTGACTAGAAAATTACCTGTCTGCGATTCAAACGCTATCTGGTACCGACCCCATAAATTAACGAAGCCCGTCATAAAAGCTTATGTACGGGAAGAGTGGAAAATTTTAAAACACGAAATTGGTTCTTGGGTTAAACAATCGCGGTGGGTGTTTAGGTGTTTCTACCAATGATTGATATGATGGACTGCTGCTTTGAAATTGACGCTGTGAGAATCCACCGAGTGGCTTTCTGCCCCAGTCGCTCAAACTGATGATGATTGATTGTTGCTACGACAAACCAATCGCCTGGATAAAAGGCCAAACAAAGGATGGAGAAGAGGCTTGAGATGGATAATAGATGGCACTAGTGTCGGCATATGCGCCCCTTACTTTATCTCTTACGTCGCTTGTCTAATGTTGTATATTCTCAGCCTGCTGTCTTTGCTTCTGGAGGAAATACGGATTGATTGACGTAACAGTAAATTTTGAAACAACAGACTGATTTAAAAAAATGGCATAGGCCTAAGCATCGTGCCAGTAATAGTCATGTTTTGCCCACTTTGTATGCAATAGTTAATTGCCTACCAAGAACAATACTCGTAAAAAGAGATACGAACACTTGATGTGACAGTGTACTGCCATACGGTTACTGGTCCAGCTGTCAGTCGGTCGCACAAGCCTTATCTCGGGAATAGCCTATAGGTAGTGCTTAGCTGTGGACATGGAGAAGGCCTACTAACTTGCAGTTACAGTGAGTACAAAAAAGCTATATTTCGGTTTCGCTGTACTTATATTTACATTTCACTTGTGTAAGGAAATTCACAGAATAATGTTGGTTTATTCACAAAACAATTCTGTGGTTCCGTGCATGAAACCCATAACCCATACTTAACCCTTTCCAAGAAAATCGAGGTTTCATGCACGGAAAACGCTACTCTGGAAAGAATTACTGCTGGGCACTGCCATCTGTAGTTCACAGTAGGCACTACCTAGTATGTTCCTATTTCGCGGGCTGATAGATACTTGGTCAGCCAACACACAGATAGCATTATCTTTCTTTTTTTTTCAATTTTGAGGGTTATGGGTTTCATGCACGGAGCCACAGAATTTCTTCTTTGTAATATTCTGCGGCCTCTGAGTATAAACATTTCAGTCCAGCTTACACTTTTCGAACGCCCACCGTTATCCTCATCGGCACTTTACCGCCCGCCTGCCTGCCTGCCTGCCTGCCTGCCTGCCTGCCTGCCTGCCTGCCTGCCTGCCTGCCCGCCTGCCCGCCTGCCTGCCCGCCTGCCTGCCCGCCTGCCTGCCCGCCCGCCTGCCTGCCTGCCTGCCCGCCTGCCTGCCCGCCTGCCTGCCTGCCTGCCTGCCTGCCTGCCTGCCTGCCTGCCTGCCTGCCTGCCTGCCTGCCTGCCTGGCAATCCCACTCCTACTGCCTAACGGACAGGCAAAGTGGTCCCCTCCATACACGACACGTCTGCCAATTTGAGGGCTACATCAATGTCAAGAAATAACTACATATCTGACTGACCCCAAAATGCAGAGTCCTTCTTCAGAAGATAAAAACCAGCTGGATTAGAAATTTGCTGCCTTATATGGAACATTCCCTTCGCTGTTCAAATATCTGCTACATGTCATAAACATCTCAGCTTCCTTCATCTTATCACCTTGATAACATCTGGTGACGAATAAATATCATGAAGCCCCTAATTAGGCAGTTCCTTCTAGCCCCTGTTATTTCTTCCCTCTTACGCCCAAATGGATAGCCAGGGCAATTCAGTAGGTGTAGTAACTAGGCTACGGGATGGGCGGTCCGCGATTCGAATCCCTTTTCTCCAAAATGTCCAGAAGAGCTCTGAAGCCCAACCAGCCTCCTGTTAAACAAGTACCGGGGTTCTTTCTCGGGAGTAAGGCGGCCGGGACGTGAAGTTAACCACTCATCTCCATTAGTGCTGAGGTTAATAATGATGAAACTAAGCCTATACTCCCTCTACATGCATTCATTGAGTGGACAGGGAAAACTTTACCTTTTTATGCCCCTATGTGTTCCTAAGATCCCCACTAACACCCTCAGACTATGTTCTCTTAACGTTGCACACAACATATAAAACAACGGTTAACCTTTTAAAGCCTAGTGGTAACTTTACGTACCACCAGGTTTAACAATAAAAAATTCTACGCGGTGCCCACATTGCGTTTATGTGTTTTGTACGGATCTCAGAACAAACAGCAACTTTTGCCTTATAAATCATTAGGAGATTGGTTTTTATAACCGAAGCGGAGAGTGTTTACAGCGCGGTATGCACTGAGTCCTTATATAAAACAGATACGCTTCGTCTTTAAAGGGTTAAAGTTAGGTATACAGGTAAGGATCTCAGCGCTGTGAATATCAAAATTACTGTCTGTAACCACTGACAGTTTAAGGTTACATTTACAAGAGGGCTCTCGTAATGATAACTTTTTTCTGTGTCTAGTATGTAGTGTTAAAGCACTGAATGGGCTGTATTGTCTAAAAACTACTGCATCATATTAATGTATTCAATGGAAATTGTTGTATAAAATCTAAATAAACTAGGCTATTTAATGTCTGAACACAGAGCACAATAACAATACAATTACCTAATTCCAAAATATTTGTGTTTGTAATTCTCACATAGACGGAAGGGCCAGTTTTGCGATTGTGATGCAGCAAAATAAAATCAGAGATTTGCTGAGATGGAAGACAAACTGGCAGCGTCAACAGGCTGAAGGAGATTTATCACAGAATCACATGCCGGAATGTTGAACAATCACAGAAAGCAAACACAGAAGATATGGGAGAATCGATGCTTCCAAAGCCGTGTTCCCGAAGACTGAACTACCCTGCAATACAACGCTATGATTTAGGTTAGGGTTTGATGAAGTTTCGAAGAAACGTAGCGCCTTCATTTGCAAGGGTACAGGGATCTTAGTTTCTTAGTTCCTCACAGCGACACAGCGTCACATCACAGAAGACCGAATGTGCAAACACAAAGTACATCACAGAAACACCTACAAAACGTGTCAAGGAAAGAGCACGACATGCGGGCGGAAAGGTATCGTGTATAAACCTAAAAGCAAGTCTAAACACTGTCCGATGTGACGCCAGGCAGCTTGGGCAATGGATACCGCTTCGGAGAAATACTGTATCTCCATTTCGAAATATTTGTATGCATTTTCAAATCGACACGTCAGCATAGCTTAGCAGAAGGTCATCTTGTTGCAACACAAGGCACAGAAACATTTCATCAATGCAGTTTACATAGACCTGTTCCTTTTCATCCTGTCGTCCGTACACTGCATAATGTCTGAAATAAATCCACGACTGACACTCATAATTCACTCTGACGTTTTCAAATAAATATTACGAATAACAGTAGGTTTATAATGCGAGACATGTGCCATTCTTGCAGAGAGCGCCAGCCCATGAATTTCAATCGTTAGAAGCCAAAAATAGTGCTAGGAATTAATCAAGTATGCAATAAACTGAGAGCGAGTCTAGAGGTCACACCGACTGTCGGCTGGCTGCCTCAGATCGATGGGTTTAATTGAGATTCGGGCTTCACATTCACAACCACATTCACTGGTAGACACCAAAGAGCCGGTGGGTCGCACTACGCTGACAACAACAACAATAATAATAATAATAATAATAATAATAATAATGTATACGTATATGTAAACTAAACACTTTCTTTCTTACTCGCTTTCACTACCACCACACAGGTAGCAATTTCCCCTGAACCATTTGCAGCACAGCTACAGGATGAAACCCTCTTAAGTATAGAAGACTTTAGCAATAAACCACCGCACAACTTAAAACCGATAACAACAGACATGTAACATATAAACAATTGAATCGTCTGTATTTAAACATACAACTTTTATATTTCTTCTTTCTTTGTTCCTCCGTTTCCTACTGCAGATGTTTTTGTTTCCTCTCCTCTTTTCTTTTACTTCTGCCCTTCATACGCTGTGCGAGAAATAACAAGGCCAACAGGACGATTTCTCACAATCACTCACAATGTTTCACTTATTTCCTTCCACAAGCCTTAACATAATTTATTCCCCAGCTCGGTATGTTCTAAAGACAACCCGATGCTTTCGTTTATGAAGTCGTCTAACTCAGTGAAAACTCCTTTTCAGATCTGCAATATTCCCACGCAGTAGTCCACAACTTTTCAATATAATACAATAATTTGACCACTAAAATTAACTCAGTATTTTGTGAACGGTCTGTGTTCTGCCTAGGGAAATCCCTCTCACTATATATAATACACTACAGCAATGTTTTAAATATCAACGGATAACTCATAGGTAAAAGCATTTCCGAAAATACAAGAGGGTTTTACGTAAGAACAAAATAATTCGCAACTTTCTGCACACCCCGGTGACCTGCAGCAAAGAAGTCTGTCTCAATACCTGCAATACACACACCAGCAGTTCAGCTATTTTAAAGAAAACTAGTGAGTGAAAATATTTTCTAGGTCATAAAGTTGTTTCAACAAAAACACTAAGTCACAACTTCGTGAACACCCTACAATGGCGGAGCCGGAAGCCTCCCTCAACATCTGTACAGAAGGAACCTGAAAATAATGCAATCGCGATAGGGGGCCGACTCCACGTCTGACGCTGAAAAACGCAGCAAGATCACGGCAGTAACCACAGCCCATGCAATTTATATCAGCAGCTTGTTAGCGCACGAGTTTTAACATAAGCCGCCGCGCAGCCAGGTCTGCGCATCCAAGTATCGCCACACCACACTCTCGCGGATTAGAATTATTATTTTAAGGGTGAAACTTCAAATGTAACGATGTAAGTGTACTTCGTGTGATAAACGGCAAACACTAGTCTGCGACGATCAGACAGATGACTAACTATTCACTAAACTTTAAACATCAAGTAGCGGGATTTTGTGACCACGAGTTTCAAAAATTGTGGGAAATTTCATGGCTAAATTAGCGATCACTAGCTTCAAAAGGATTACCCTGCCACTTAAAAAGTTTTCATACTAAAAATAAATCGTAACTTACTAATTTCGTCACGAAAGATATGTAAAGACTGACACTTATCTGATCCAGAAACTTTATGCTTTCCAAAACCCCTAAGATTCATTGTCGCGTTTGAAAAATGCGAGCCATGATAACACGACCTTAGCCAGTACAATCAGGGCTCATATTAACCTTTTAAAGCCTAGCGGTAACTTTACGTACCACCGGGTTTAACATTAAAAAATCCTACGTGGTGCCCACATTGCGTTTACGTGTTTTGTACGGATCTCAAAACAAACAGCAACTTTTGCCTTATAAAACACTAAAAGACTGGGTTTTATAACCGAAGTGGAGAGTGTTTACAGCGCGGTAAGCACTGAGTCCTTATATAAAACAGATACGCTTCGTCTTTAATATCCTGTCTCTCTAACATTTATTTTCTGTATTGTCCTCCACCATTCCCTTACGCTTAAGACACACCAACGAAACTGGCGATGACCAACCTGTAATTGGAAAGAAGGTGCAATATACTGCATCACGCTCGAATGCACAGTGGACCAACTTAATCCAATTCTGACAATCCGATGATTTTTTGTGTTGTCAGTAGTTACTCCTTGCTGGCAAAGTGACAAGGCGGAGAAGAAGATATTGGGTTTGACATTTATTGCCAAACATATGCCAGCGCCGTGCTAAATTAGTGGGAAAAGAACCTAAAACTGACCTAGAAAATTTTCAACACTTGACTGGATAAATACGCCATTTGAAATCCTGCTACAAGTAACTGGGAAGGAAACATATAGCTTGGCAATATGCATCACACTTGCAAGTAACATAAGATCACTACCACATTATCATTTCTCTTTCAGACAGAATGATAAAGTTTTCGCTGTTCTCGCCCTGAAGGTATATGGGCGGAGCAGAGGTACAAGTTCTCTCATTTTTAACCTTCACGTTCCTGTCGCTTCACCCCCGAGAAAGAACACCGATGACCACTGAAAAGGATGCTTGGTTGGCTCAAGAGCCGTTGGACGTTTGGGGGAAGATAGAAATCTCCAGCTCCTAGCAGGATTCGAACCCCGACCTGTCCAGCCCGCAGCCTAGTCGCTATACCGACTGCACTACTCCGTCTCTTGTGGCAAACACAAATATTATAGAACTGCCTCCCGTGAACAGGTTCCATAAAACATGAGCTTTTTTGCAATAAAAATAGATTGCAGCTGCAACGGTGTTTCGTCTGCCCGAAGTCTCCCACGACTAGAGATAAGGCCAAAAACAAAACTCCTTGTTATAGCAGCACGTAATTTATATAGATTTACGTCCTAAACGAGGTTCCTGTTGTTCGCACGGCATATGGTTGCGTCTGCAAACGTCCCTTCCATGACACTAGCAGCGTTAAGCTGTGTATAAGAAACATGTCTTTGATAATTTTCCGGGAAATTTCAGGCTGGATCATGAAATTCTTGTAGTTAATAGCACGAGTATTATGACAGCAATGACGTAGTCGTACTTGGTTTCAACAAGAAATTTATTTTTAAATCCTTAATTTTAAACGGCAGTTGCAGGACTGTAACGTTTGTTACAAAGCTGACTTGCGACACTTTTGCGCTGACGAATAGTTACAAATGGTGTTCCCACTCAATGATAACTGCCACGAAAGTTCACTTGTCGACAACATTCAAACGCCATATGTTCACATACCTGAGACGGTTGTCAACAGTCTTATGCACATTAATCTAATGGCACTCACATGCTCAATTCACACGTTGCACTCGAATTAAATGTTCACTCGCTGGGCACCGAAGCGCGAATAAATATCAAGCAGAGATTACTTCAAGGCTGTATATTCCGTGCATTGTTATGAAGAGTTACAGTCAATTTATTGTACCAACTAAATGCACACAACGTTCATGTGTATTATATATATCGCTCCCACATGTTTCGGCATTCAGAAACCATCTTCAGGGTGCACGTAACGTCAAATTTAAAACCAACTGTAAAAAAACACTTATGGTTCCACAGTCGGTAGGCAACACTGGTGATATCATCATATAAAACTTACATTAATTTAATCCTTGTAGACAAAACACTAACAAATGAGTAAAATGTCCTTATGGGTGAATGACAGATTACATTTACAGTTAAGTGGTAGATGTTGGAAACCTAGTCATGTGGCATTATATGATCGGTCCCACGTTGACCTGGTGTTCGTTGCGTAGTGTTGTGTGTTGTGTATTGGTGCCAGCAGCCTACTGCATTCTGTGCATTTAGATGGTTCAAGAAACTGATTATAATTCAAGTGTCGAGTTATACGATCACTCGACAAGTGCCCAAACTCGACTGACTTAACCGCGCATTAGATAACGCTACAAAAATGCATCTCACAGCGCGAAAATTTACAAATTTTGATTTTTGTTTTGTGAGCGCCTCAACGACCCTCAGGCTCTAAATCCTAAATTTAAGTTAAGAAGGCGATTAAAACCTGTTTGGTTTTTATTATGTCATTTGACACGGTTTCCACTTAAATGATTCTAGCACCTGCAAAAATTTATTCCGCAATCCAGTCCTGTGTTTCTACTTTCACACTCATGCACACCACAGCAATCTGGGCTGATGAACAACTGTGCGACGCGGGGCGTTTTCAGATCAAAAAAACAAATACACCGCCGTTGTCAATATACAAACTGGGTTCTTTACCAAATTTTACAATTTATTATACCATCCTAGATAGAATGTCTTGCGGTATTAGTTAAATTTTTACAGAAAGGTTTACTCTCAAATTAAGAAATGAAACTTCACTCATATAATTAAAAACCCACCTAACCTAATGCAAAGAGTGTAGTGGAGTTTTACCTCCTTGACTCCCGACGATTTACTACCGTCATGTTCAAACATCAAAATAACTACACGACGACCCACATCTGTTTCTGTGGTCGATAATAGTTATAAATAAAGTAAAGAGTTATATTGACTTACAGTGGAGAGATATCCCATTTCAACGACAGCTGAGACAGATTAATGGTTGGCGTGTTTCAAAGCATCTCGTAGATCGAAACCTACGGCCACGTTCCGTAGATATTTCTTTATGATTTCTTGAATGTTACGAACTAGCCACCAGACGGCAGCTAAAGCAGTAAATCAAACAGAATGAAGTGCGCCATCATGAAAAAGGAGTAAGACAGTTTTAACACACTAAAGCAGAGTGGTTACAAAACATTACCACGTTCATTAAAAAGCCCCGACTCTTGTTCATAAACGTACGCATGTGGTTTTTATTCCTACAATAAACAGAGAATCTTTCCTTATCCAAAATTAACTGCTTCGCATTTATTCCTATAATGCAGGAAAGCTGTGTATTACATGAGAGGGGAACTGTATTTTTAAAAGCAATTCGGACGAATTTCATGCTTCAATGCGACTAAAGACTGGCTGTGGTAGATACGCCTAGGCAGATCGACCAGTGGCTTAAAATTATGATGATTTATATGACTGTCGGCATTTCCACAGCCGGTTCTCACAATAACTGCGAGGGATCGTGTTACAGTAATAAAAACAGAGCGAAAAAGGGAGAACTCAGTATAGTAACTAGGCCACGGTTTGGAATACCGAATATTCGGGTTCGATTTACGAAGGAAGCAAGAGACGTTTCTCCCAATTGTCTCGATGGGCTGTGGAACTCACTTGGCCAATTATCTAATGGGTATCGGAAAGCCTTTCCTCGGCGGTAAAGCGGCCAGTGAATAAAACTACACATTCATGTCCACACAGTGCCAAGAATATGAACGCGTAAAGTTATAGGCCTACCGCCATTTGTCCACATGCTTCAACGGCGCCATGTTTAAGAAATGGACAACATTCCTTTATGTTCAACAGGAACAAAAATAAACAAAACAAATATATAACTGCTGTAGTGTTCAATATGACCCCGTACTCTCTGATAGAAGTGTGGCGAAGTTTTAGGGAAAAAATGGTTCAGTCATATAATCTTACTTGAGGGAAGTTCCTCCGAAACGTCAGTACACTTGTAAGAGACTATAAGTCGTCATATCCTATAGGACGTTTAATCATCACCTCCGCCGTGAGCGCATCAAATCGCAAGACAAAGTGATATGACGAAGCAATTGGCGAAAATGCTCTTTGACCTCTTAACAGACTGTCAAGAAAAGGAAATAAGTCAGCAACTAAAAAAAAACATGGTATAAATCAGACGACAGTCGCGGGATTGTTTCACCGGAATCACGCGTTCGTTTTCAGGACGGTTCACGTGGATTCGTCGTGCAAGTGGTACCGGAATTTAAACAAAAAATGCTTTGGTCTTCCCTGACAATTATCATCAAGCCAATATTGCATATTTATTTTTCATCTAGGGGACGGACAAAGTCTCCAATATTATTAATACTATGGCGCCTTTTTTGTGGTGAAGGGCCCCGCAGCATAAGCTACGGACGCACCGCACCGCCTCTTGTGCAACCCTGTGGTGAAGACGATTATGATTAGTTTTTTTCGTTTTCCCGTGTAACGGAGCACCAGTGGAATGAAACTGACAGCGGGAAACCGAAGTACTCCGGGGGAAAACCTGTCCCAGTGCCACTTTGTCCACCACAAATCCCACATGGACTGACCCGGGATCGGATCCAGGCCTCCGCAGTGACAGGACGGCAACTAACCTCCTGAACCATGGCACAGCCTACGATCTGTCCTTACGTTTATCTGAATAATTTATTTTTAGGTTGTCTTCACTGATTCTGGTTTTGTTAAATCTAGGCTAGGCCTCATACTGCCTCGCCACTCGTGTGTTTGCTAGCCCTAATCCAATTAATATCACCTCGTGTAGCCTACGGAAGCTAAGGATGTGCATGCAATACCTACAGTCCCGTGGAAGAATCAGTTAACAGGTAAAAATCGTGACAATATTTATTAAAGCAACAAAGCAAGGTAACAACAAATGACTTACTCTGATAAGAAAATGATTCACAGCACGAATGTCCAAGTTTACTGTCGTGCATATGCCCACTCCCTACCACACAAACAGAACTAAAAACCCGCTGTCATTATTGGGACGTAATATGGAAATAAACCATCAGCTCAACAACAACCATGCAAGAAGACTGTCCCAAGCTCCTATTGTCACAGCGTAATTTTCAATACAAGGCCGAAACGAAATTTGGGAAGATATTAATCGAAGAACTTGCGGAAACAGAATTAAGTTTCAAGCAACACGGAAAACGGATGACGAAGGAGGGTAATGTGGAAAGGGTTATGATATGACGGGCAACGGTGCTACGTAATGCACCACACAATGCACCACAACCAACTCAATTGTCATAGAAGATAGTGCCATATAAATTTGTAATAGTTCATATGACACAATACACAATCTCAAAGCTTCAACCTAAAAATTTTGTAATTTCTGACTTACAAACCATATTTGTACACAATTAGAAGCACATAAAATGAGGTATGTACAAAATAACTTTTATGTTCTTTCTTTATGTTACTTATTACGTTGTTTTTTATGCTCGAGCAGCAGCAAATTCAGTCAAGCGAAGTTCGTAATTACTGTATTATTTGCGAAAGCACAGCTGCATGTTTCGGCTGCGTTCAAGTCACCTTCAGACTTCACAGCAAACTAACAGATGTATAAAATTAGCAAACGGTAAAAGCAAGTGTAAGCTCCACCTGTTACAATTCCCTATTCATAACACACACACAGGCACTTCAAAGTGCCACGAATAGGAAATTGTAACAGGTGGAGTTCCCACTTGATTTTACAGCATGTTAATTTCACACTTTCTGTATACCATCTCGTAATTTTCCTCTACAGCCTGATGATGGCTTGGACATAGCCGAAACATGTAGCTGTGTTTTCACAAATAATAAGGCAAATATTTGTTGCGCTCTACTAAATTTGTTGTCGTTTTCTTTATTATGAGCAATGAATTTTAATTTTTACACGGACAGGAAGTTGCCGTCAGAATATGAAATTCAAGTCACCCCTTATCAGGCAATACAAAAGAAATTGCAATCTACCAAACATGGCAGCATATTATTATGTAACTACAATCTCGTATAAAGCAATAAGTGTTAAACATTATGACTGCATACATTTCTGCCTTAATTATACATCAGGCAAAATGCATCTTAATGTGCAAATGTCATCCAATGGAAAGGAGTAACTATTACATATTACGATCCGGTGCTTTTGTTTTCGCCTTAATCTCCCGGCAAGGAAACCGCATTTTTTCCTGCACATTAGGTTCATTATCTATGTCTTGTATATCTCTGCCGGATTTTTCTTAATTCTCTCGTAAACAGCAAACCTTTTGGGATCAGTGTGTTTCACAAGGAATGCTTCTCGATTTTCTGCACAAACTTTATCTGATACGCCAATGACTTCATGCACAATTCAGCGATAGATGACCGTAAACGTACTCAGGTCTTAATGTAACGTGCCTGATATTTTTTAACCGGTTTTACCCAAAATTCGCTTCTCGCGCGAGATTTTAATACACGTCCCTAACATCAAATTTAATGAAAATCCATCCAGTGGGTGCCGAGTTGTTTCATGCGGCAAGACTGACGGATAGACAGAGCGACATGACGAATCTGATGGTTGCTGTTCACTCCATTGTGAACGCACCTAAAAACAGAAGGGGCAACCATCCAATAAGTTGAAGCACTAACAAACTAGGGAACTACACTTACATAACGAGCTACGTAAATAATAAACCGCACAGCTCACTAAATACTCGCATGGATATTTCTTCGAAGGAAGCTAATCGAAGTTCTAGAACGAGCTGGGAGAAAAATGTTGCTTCAGTACTGAGTACGGCTGATTGGTTGCTCAAAGTAGTAATGAAGCGAGATAGAGGGAAGGAGGATTAACATCACGTGACGGCTGACTCGCCCACTTTCCTTAATCCGGCATTCGGAACAAGTTCCGTGCCAAAGTAACTGGACGTCTCGCGGACGTCAGCTTGCAACGGCTCAGTTGTACTGGGCTGATCTGTACACTCAGCTGGCCAATATTAGTGGCTCGATCTGGGAGTTGAATTTCTCAGGGTTGTGTGTATTACGATTACGCAATTTCGATTGTGACACAGTCTAGTCTGGTAGGCAGACACCAACTTTTCTGTTTCCTGGCAGATAATTCTGTGTATTTAAAAGCAGAAGTACTCCTTACTCTCGCGGGGTACAGCTGTGCTTCTTGTCAGTATCACAGTATATAGCAGGTAACATTTTATAGAAGAATTACCACAGCAATTGTGAAATTAAAGTTCACTCGTGCTGGAAATATTCTGGAAATAAGGAATCGAATCACAACCAGAAACTTTACTGCAATAGGCGCATATTACCGTAACAACCGTTGTTATAAAGTAAGAGAACGGAGTACATTCTATAAAATCTCCAAATACCCTCTAGGCGGGAGGAGCGGTATCATAAGTATATGCATAGCATTAATTTGTTTATACTTATTTAACGTCACTCAGATTAACCCTTTAAAGACGAAGCATATCTGTTTCATATAAGGACTCAGTGCGTACCGCGCTGTAAACACGCTCCACTTCGGTTATAAAAACCAGTCTCTTAATGTTTTATAAGGCAAAAGTTGGTGTTTGTTCTGAGATCCGTACAAAACACATAAACGCAATGTGGGCACCACGTAGAATTTTTTAATGTTAAACCCGGTGGTATGTAAAGTTACCGCTGGGTTTTAAAAGGTTAAAGTGCATCGAAAGACGGGAAAATCCGTAAAGAAAGAATTGGAAAGAATGCAAAAAGAAGCGATTTTGCCCTAATATAAGATACTACCCCCATACTTTCGTGGATGTACTGAGTAAAATCATGAACAGTCTCAGGATAACCGGTATCTTGGCCGACATTTGAACCCAAAACATTCCGAAATGAGAAAGGCCCACTGCCCATGTCTGTATATGTATGGATTTGATTCAGGTGACTAAGGGGCAGGTCCAGTAATAAAGAAACAATAGAGTCTCACGAATTTACGTAAAAATGTTTTAAATCATAGAGAAGATATATCTTCTTTGTTTTTGGAACCTGAGTGTACCCATGCCAAGAAAACAAAGCAGTACTGGACAGAGAAGAGGGATGTGAATTGGGTTGAAATCCGTTCAAAGCCACAAGAGTGGCCGACCTGCAGTGCCGGTTCGTTCTGTGATTTGAACCTCGCAGCTAAAGGTTCGTAATTAATGTTGGTGTTATTTGAGAAGCTATGTATTCATGGCTGCAAAGATTCGTATTATAAATCTTCTGTAATATGACACCATGCAGTCTGGTTTTTGGATGCCGACGCTTCGGAGGAAAACACTGCTTCCATATTTACTGCTAAAGTCTACATCACATTGTCTTTATGCTACGAATTTTTCCTCCATGTTGTGAAGCTACAATAATATAGGACTTATTTTCTTCCTTCTATATAGATCAAAGCCCCTTTCATATCTGTGTGGTACTCACGTTATATAATGCCCATCCATCAGATGATAGAAGAAGTAATATGGAGAAAGGTGGAATGATACACAGAGGAATACTCAAGTACTTAGAGAGAAATCTGTCCCAGTGCCAGCTGGTCCACTGTGAATTCCACACGGACTACCCTGAAAGGTAAGGAAGAAACTGACGAATAATCGTGTGAGTCACGGCAAGGGATTGCTGAAGTCCTGACTTGCGAAATGTCATTGTCATGATTTCGTTACCACAATTAATAAAGTTAACTTCTACCAAGGGACCAGAAAGGTCAACTATACTTTGTCTTCTTTTTAGGTTTTATGCCAACGGTAATCAACTTACGAGGAGCCGAGATAGCATTGTCAGTGCAGTGACTAGGCTAAGGGCTGAACAACTGAGAAATCATGTTTCGAATCGAAGGGGAAACCAGAGGTTTCGCTATGCTCCAAAACGTCCACACGGGCTCTGCAGCACAAGCAGCCTCCTGTGCAGTGGGTACTGAGAATACTATTTCCGGGGTATAACGGTCGGGTCGTGAAGATCACTGCTCAGATTCATGCAGGGACGAAGTTAACAATGGGTTAAACTCTACACTTAGTTCCCTCATATGTCTTTATGGTGTGCACATTTAACTTCATGTACCGAAATAAACATTAATGGAAATCATAAAAATGAAACGTGTTAACAACAACACGCAAACAAGCTTAGTGTGCCTAAAAATTGGTAAAAGAAGAAATTAAAAAGACTGAGATACTTGAATCAGTAAGACAGCGAACCCACGTAAGGAACAAGAGAGGTGGCACCCTTGAATTAGACACGCGGGTCACGTGGTAGATGGTGATCTCCCCAACTTACTCAGAAGAGTGTGTTCGTGATAGCATATCCATTTCTCTGCACTCCTCAGGGATCTTGGGATTATCTCCGCACTGCAGGTACGTTCGTCCGAAGACAGTGAATAAAAGAGGATGCTGGAATACACGCAGTTTTCAACTTTCAACATCTCATTCCTTCTGTTGCTCATTCATTGTAAATACAAACAAACGGCTTCTTTGTTAATGTAATAGAAGACACGCAATCAGAAATTACGGGACAGTGGCTCAAGATGTCTCTAGTCGACATTTTTACCGCGTAAGCCTGGGTTCAATCGCATGGCAGTTCAAGTTCTAGTTGAAGCGAAAAATGTGGCATCGGAATAGGTTTTTCTCCCAACATATCGACTTCTCCTGCCCGTTATACCTCCAAAACAGCTCCCTATTCACCTCTCATCAGCGGCTAATACAACAGTTTATACAGCCAAGGGATTTAGCCAGTTGTCGAAGTGGGGCGAATCTTCCTGTTTCAAGGCGTACCGCTTTCTGGAAGAATACTGCGCAAATCAAGAAATTCCCTGCTCGTAATAAATGCAAAGGCTAGTACCGGTGTTCCGAAACTCTGCTACAACACCCTTTCTTCAGCCAGGTGAATTCAGTCCAGTTTCTGGTTTTAAGACTCATTAAATTGTCGAGTGCTGTCCTCCGAAAATTTCAGACTAAAATACCCAATCCTTTGTCTCGAATCGTCAATACGTGATGTTTCCCAATAACCTCATCCTCCTTGAATTAACTGCCCTAAAACTTTGAGAACTGTGAAAAATATGAAACTATTCCCGGTTATTTTACTGCAACGTACGTAAACTTCTCGTCCTTCAATTCTAAATATTCGCCCCAGGACTGTCTTATCAGACACACCTTGTAAATGGAGCTGTGTCCTTCTTACTCCAATTCCTTCAACTGTGAGCGAGTAGAGTGGAATTTCATCCCAGTATTTGTGGGTTTGCCAACTATTTCTATTCTTTTACAGCTGCATTTGGCAGACGATGCGTGAGTAATGTCTGACCATTATGAGAAAGAGCCATGTTGGATTTCTAGAGGCCTTAATGATCTCTGTGTTCGTTTGCACAGTGGCTTACAATACTTTGCAACTGGAAATGTAATCTACTGGAGATACACACACACACGTATACACACGTACACACGTAGACATACACACACACACACACACACACACACACACACGACGCTTTATTAAATTCCCATTGGCATCTGATTGTATTTACTAGCTCACAGAATGTTTATTAGCAAAAACAAAATTTCTCAAAGAAAAGCAAGAGTGCGCTTTAGTTATTTTAGCCACATTATACAGTGTTTTAATTATCATAATCAGCAGATCGCGCTTACTATTCCAGGTACCGCAGGCAGCATATTCCGTTGAAAGTTGGTAAAATGCGCCACACTACACGGCGTCACATCCCAGAAGACGGTCCTGTTTTCTATATACACAGTATGTCTGAGTGAGGACAACTCGACAAATGTTTAATGAAAGTCTTATGCCTTTCAGACCTGAAGACGAATACGACACGGAATACCAGGAGAGTAGATGAAGGTCAAGATATCAAAGATTGTGCTACACAGGAACCTAACGAGGCCGCAGCCAAAACCCAGGAACATATCTCCAGGTATTCCTCTAACGACCAACAGTAAAGGCCCTTCCTTCAGTGACCAAGACCAGTCCTCACTCCTCTGATAAATACACATGTTAGTATCCGTTCTTTTTTAATGACTTTCATAGATAACAATTATCCATATTACCGAATACCCTCATCCCATTTTTTAAATTATTTACAGATAGCAACCCGCTCAGAATACCAACAAGAATTGGAAAACTTGCTTCCTAAGTACAAGACTGACAAGACTGCGGCCCAGTCGTACAATGTTGTAAGCTCTACTCCTGTAATTTATTTTATTGTGTTTATATTTCAGTACACACGTCTACACAGCAGTTGTGGTTTGCAGATATATACCCGTTCTTAAGACTTTCCACTGTACTTCCCATAGCAAAAGCTGCTAAGAAGTTATTAGCGTAGAAGATCCCTTTTATACAAGAGGTGATACACTATAGAAAATTACAAGATTTTAGTACATTAATACACTTAACTTAGTTCGGCTGCGAAACTAAGAAACCTGGAAAATTGTGGGACTGAGACTTCAATCCGTATTTTAAACAGTGATGTTACTGCCGAAACATGTAGCATATTTTAAGAATTAAAAGTATTGTCTAATAATAGTCGTAATTTTCAGTCACAGTCACCTCTATTACGTCCACCTTGCAACACTTTCAGAGACAATGATCAGTGTTTGCTGAGATAATCATACAAAACACAGGAACACACTGTGTGGGCAAAATGTAAGGATTCTGAATGTTAAACAGGCGGTTCATATAGTAACCAGCGCGCTGTAGAGGGTTGAATGTCTGAGAACACCAGCGACAGGTAACGAAAGTCGACCAAATCCTATCCAAGATCAAGTGGTTGGATCGAGTGAAAATGTAACGAAACTGCGCGCCAGACTTTTTACCAGCTGAGTGACTGTCAGTTTATCAAGAATGACCCTGCTTCTTGGAGTTACACAGCATCATGTCGCTGTGTTATTTGGCTTCAGAACGATGGTGTACAGCAATAAGCACGACACAGCACTGAGATATGGGAAATGGCAACTGCAAAGTAAGAGCACTCCTTTGTCAGAAGGCTCGAATTCGGCCTGTAAGCTAAAAAAGCCATCATACAGTTGAGTTCTGGGAGCGCAATAAAATCGTTTCCAGTGCCACCGTATATTATTATATTATATTATTATTATTCCGTAGATGCTATGATTTTGTTTTAATCAGTAATCTGTCCAACAGTTTTTGTTGGCTATATTTCTTACTATATTTGGATTTTTCCAGGCTTTGCGGTATGCACGTAGGCACATTTTTGATTATTTAAAGACAGCAGCTCTTACAGGAATAAACTACTAGGGAAATGTCTACTTAATCACTCACAATGTGGACTTCTTCAGCCTAAAAAATGTTAAAAAAGGTCCAGGAAAATTCGAAAAGCCTCCTGTCATATTGCAATCCTCCAGTTCTAAAAGGTTTGTGTTTTTAATATCTTATTTAGGCGATGTAAATGTGAAAGCCAAAAAAATATCTATTATGAAGTAAAGATGTTCTTGTGTTTCACTAAACATCATGTCACTAAAGCGTATGAGGGAGTGGAGGTATATTTCCAAGTACTCTTTAACCTCGGCACTAAATGGAAATCACTGATCACTCTTAAGATCCGAAATCTTTGCCTCCTTTATCTTTCCTGTAGCACGCCATATTGATCCCAGAGCCCGTATGGACGCTTCGAGGAAGAGAAAACTATTTTGCGTCTTCTGGAAATCGAAACCCAAACCTTCTGTTGTCCAAGAAATCTCTTGGTCATTACACTGACTGGGCTATCTCGGACCCTGCCAATAATAATAATAATAATAATAATAATAATAATAATAATAATAACAACAAAGCAGGAAGTAATGCAGTCACAACTCATTCAGGTACGAAGAGGAATATTCCAAGGGGACTCTCTTTCGCCATTGCTTTTTTGCATAGCACTTATTCCATTAACAAACGAGCTGAACAGAGCTGACTGTGGGTATCAAGTACATGGAACTGAGAGGAAAATTAGTCACTTATTGTATATGGATGACTTGAAACTGGTAGGTAGAAATGAGAATGATTTGAAGAACGAAATAAAAATTGTACAGACAATTAGTAAAGATATAAATATGAATTTTGGTTTAGAAAAATGTGCAAGAATATGTTTGAAAAGAGGTAGGGTCCAAAGCAAAATGCACATAGGAAGCACGTTTGAGAACGACATTAGAGAACTGGACCCGAGGAAAGCATATAAGTATTTGGGAATAGAAGAGAATTTTGACATACAGCATAAGAATGAGAAAGAAAAGTTTAAGAAGGAATTCTTGAGGAGACTGAGATTAGTTTTGGGTACAGAATTAAGTGCAAAGAATAAAATTCAAGCAATTGGATCATTGGCAGTACCAGTACTTAGATACAGCTTTGGAATTGTTAACTGGCACTTAGAAGAACTGCGAAAACTAGATCGGAAAACGAGGAAATTATTAACCATTCATCGACAGCATCACCCAAAGGCAGATGTAGATCGCTTGTATGTTCCCCGAAAACAGGGAGGAAGGGGTTTAATGCAATTAGAAGCAGCCTATGCAGTAGAAATTGCAAAAATGGTGGAATATGTAGAAATGAAGGAAGACTCACTAATACAGGTTGTAAGAACACACCAACACAACACGGACTCAGCAGTGTTAGAGACAGCTAGATGCCTCAAGACAGAAGTACAGACAGAAACAAGAAAGTTGAAAGACAGCATAGTGGAAAAAACAAAAGGAAGATGGCATGGGAAGAGGATGCATGGACAATTGCCACGTAATTTAGATGCAAAGCTGGTGGATATTGAACAGTCATATCACTGGCTAAAATCTGGCGACATCAAGGGAGAAACAGAAAGTGCAATAGTGGCAGCTCAAGACCAAGCAATTAGTACAAACTATTTTAAGAATAAAATTTTGAAGGAAGAAATTGAGAGTAAATGCCGGTTGTGTAAACAACATGAAGAAACTATTGACCACTTAACCTCAGGATGCCCCATTTTGGCAAAGAACGAATATTTAATGAGACATGATAAAGTCTGTTTACATTTACACTACTCAATATGTAAAGCCTTGGGCATTGAAACCACAGACAAATGGTATCCACACATGCCCAACCCTGTGTGTGAAGAGGGAGATGTCACAGTGTTATGGAATCAAGCAGTACACACAGACAGAGAAGTTACAGCAAATAGGCCAGATATAATTAAAAACAAAAAAGAGAAAACATGCACACTGATAGATGTGGCAATACCAGCAGACAAAAACGTTGTGCAAAAGGAAGCGGAAAAGAGGTTAAAATACAAGAGTTTATGTATAGAGATACAACGAATGTGGAACCTGAAGTGTACAATTGTACCAGTAATAATTGGAGCCACTGGAATAGTAACGAGAAGCTTAAAGAAAAATTTGGAAGCTATACCAGGAAAACATTCGATAGATTCACTACAAAAGACAGCTATACTTGGAACATCACACATAATACGTAAAGTTCTGCAGTGTGAAGCTTGAAGCCTGAGCGGTGGGGATCACTGCTGGTTCAAGAGACGTACCAGGAAGAAAAGGCCTGTGACAAGAGACACACACATAATAATAATAATAATAATAATAATAATAATAATAATAATAATAATAATAATAATAAACCAGCGTACGTGGAATTTAAAAACAAAAGCAATACCAGCAACAACAGTGACAAGTGGAACCATCTCAAGGTCATTAAGAAAATACCTGAGTAGCATACCGGGAAAGCATGACATGGAGTAACTGCAGAAAACGACCATATTGGGTACTGTGAACATAATTTGGAAAGTACTGATGTAACAGTACCAAACATTCAACACAGAATAACATTACAACCACGTAATATAAATGTTAACTACAGAATAGCTGTAGCAATATATACCCTAGAAACATGGTTTATTTCAGGTATATAATTGTAAATACCCTGCATAAAGGCGATAACGAGAAATAATAATAATAATAATAATAATAATAATAATAATAATAATTTTTCCAAATCCAGCGACCATAGCAACAGCAGCAAGCAGATGCAGTGTCATTATCATATTACCACCTGTCCGTAACTTCCCAGTTTTGTCAAATTTAACTGCAGTAAATTAAAAATTACGATGTTGTAACGAATTTCCATATTACTTCCTCGATACTAAATGTAGTGACAGGCGGTCTACTTGTTCAGCAGTCAGAGGGACACACAAACACACAAACAGACTGTGATCAGACGGGGAATGAAAGTCGGCTAAAAAACAGCTCACGAATGTATTTTATCCAGTGCATAAGTTGGTGCGTGTAATAAGTAACAGACTTGTAGGTGAAGTGTTAACGCATCTGACATGCATTCGCAATGTAACCGGTTCGAATATTGACCTGGATACTGACTTTCATATGTGAGGTGTTTCTGTGGTTTTCCTTAGTCCCTCCAATCAAATTCCTGAACAGCAGCGTAAATTATGAGACGGTTGTTTCCTTCCATACTCCTTTTAACTCGTCTTTATTCACTAGCGTCCAATCAATCCTTCGACAATCACTGACAGCCTCGTTGAGTAAACTACACAAACACAAAAATTTTACTTTGTGCAGTTGATGTACTCTACACACATTATTACAGAGATCATTCTCCGCACACCCGTTCCATTTGTCCACACACCGTACAAACTGGCGTTGCTGCAAGACGGATGTGACCACCATTGCGAGAAGTGAAACAAGTGAAGGTGTACCAGTATTAATCACGTGACGTGCGGGCGATCTATCTTCACTCCTAGCGCCTGACTAATTAACGTACGCCGCAAGAAAGACACCGCAACCGCTGTGTTCCTCTCACCCACAGAGGGACATCATAACGTTAAAAGCCTGAAGTTGTTCTTGTGAACCAAACCACGAAAATTTACTCGAGGGCAGAGGTAAAACTCCAAATATTATTAACCTCAGGACCGGATAGACTGGTCAGCCTCACGTTCCATCCCCTTTACCCACAGGTAAAACACTCCTTTACCTCTTCGACAAGAGACTGGATGGATCCCAAGCCGGTATTAATATTGTGGAAATGAAAGAAATATCAGTACTCGCTGACAATCTTAACGCAGTTCTCCGGCAGCCATTCCGTAGCCCAGTAGAGTCACCATACTGAATACTCCAGCTTGGCCCCCAAAGCTTTCTACTATAATTTTAAAATTTCAAGGGGAGAAAAAAGAGTTTTAAACAGTACTAGCTATTTACTGCCTTTAAAGAGCAGTGGCGACCAAGTTTATCACCTGCTTCAACGTACAATTATTCCCGCACACATTTTGCTTACTTTTTTCGAATTGATTCCATCTCGTATACGCACTTAATATAATGGGTCTGATTTATGGAACAGGGATGCTGTCTGTTTTCATGGAAATAGGAACGAGATAAGCTGGTACTAAATAGAAATGCTGAAGAAGGTAGACGTTTCGGGCTAAGTTCGTTGTTTATTATTCATGGGTAACACTGAATGGTAACAGGTTTTATTTCGGTAAAGTCTGCCAGTTGGGTGTGACAGGCATTCTAAAAATTTTCACAAGAACATAGCACACACTGGAAATTAGCATTTTACTTTGAAGTTCATTAAATGTTAAGTTTTTAGCAGTACGAACAACGTACTTATTCGAGGTTTCAGATTCTCAAGGCCTTGACTAGGCCGTATTTAAGTTCCGGCTTTCTGTGATGTGACTTCATTTAATCTGGTAGGTAAAAATGTGCAGCAAGAAATTCATGCCTCCACAATCCAGATAACTTTCATTTTGAAGACACAGGCAGTAGCTTCATGCCAAAGGTCATTATCTGTCTACCTGACTGCAGGAAGTCACAACACAAAAGACCGTGTAACTGTGTTTATTGTACTTATACATTTTTACCCCATAACTACATTCCCGTCAGTTTTTGTAGACATTTAGAGGCAAGGATAAAACTAAACAAACAAGATACATAACAAATATACTACACATGAACTTTTTTACACAAAGGCGCAGCAATACTACAATTCCCTTTCATCATAGAACTTGTTTCAAAAGTTGATGATTGAATTAATCTGTCAAATAAATAAGACATGCCATCAGACAAGTCAACAGAGTGATTAAACGCGTCACATATATGTCAACAGACATGAAATATTTGCGGTTTAAATTTTTTTTAACAGACATTTCTGTCATCGTTTGTGGCTTTCATTTGTTTTGGTCGTCAAGGTTACTGGAATCAAAGTCCACCATGATTGCATCTGAGCATCATAAAGCTGCTTGTTACGTAATTGTTGTGATATTCATTTAGAATGTCTGTGTATTACTATTGCCAATGTCAAGAGTTACATATCACGTTTCCGACGCATAACAGTCAATATATCGTGTTTAGGTTCAGGTGATTTCACGTGTCACATCTGTTTTAAAACAGGGAAAACGTCGACGCGACTAAATGAATGTCATGATGACGTCACGTGTCGGATTATGTTTTATACCCAGTGGACAGGACATATGCATGTGACGGGGTACAATGTGGTAACACTGGACAACGTATCTTTCGTTGTCATCAAAACAGTGTACTGGAATACGTACATAGACACACAGCCTACACTCGAGAGTACGCAGGTCTATAAACGTACGCACACAAAAACTGTAGTAACATTTCCTTTTCCTGGATTTTACGTGAAATACATACGAATGAATTTATTAATTTTTTGTCTTTTAAACCACAAATTTTCAATCTCTTGAACTCTGAAATTCGTCTCAATAATGTACGATAATACGTAGATTGAGAACTTACAAATACATCGATGTGCGCATTATAAACCGTGCGGCTGCCTGGCGAAGATGGTTCGTAACGATAATCACTTCCACTGTAATTATCATCATAAATATTGTTGTTACAAAATTTGTTTTACAAACCGGGATATCAACAGAAAACAACGCAGGCTCCTTACGAAGTGAATTACATTAGACTAGACGCCGCGGAGCCCTTTTGAAAAAGTGAGGGTTACTCAGTTGTTCTGTACATTCTCGAAATTTTGTGAAAACAGGACGGCACATCATCATGTTCATAAGTCCTATGGCCCCTATCCACAGTCAGACAGATTCATGCCTTTATCTCACATCCTGTAATATATTAAAACAGAACAACTTCCTTCCACATTTCACTTGAAGAGAAGCAGAAATTTTCTCCGAAACTTCGGCATCTATCTATACATGTCGGATCGCATAAGACAGCACAATTCATATTCTGCTCATATCATACAAGGTTAGTATTGTTGTGCCTGCACTGTGTAGGAGCAGTTTCGCTCACAGCAGTCGGTAATTATGGGCAGAAGTGTTCTCTGCAGTACAAAACTACCCCTTGATTTATCCGAGTACATTCGCCCCTAAACAATGCGTCATTGTGTTAATTACCGCTTCTCCAAGCGCCAGCGGTCTGAATATTTCATGCGTCTTAAGTGGGACTGCCCACTTCGCTCCAGTGTCACCCTCTGGCGGTGCAGACGATTACTCAACTTGTAACCCCCAGGTCTGCTCTTCGAACTCCTGATAATATGTCACCTGCAGGTCTGGGTGGGGCTCGGCAAATCAAACTAAGGAACTTCGTAAACGCTTCTCCTCTTTTCGAAAACGATTATTTCTCTAACCATGTCAAGAGAGGAACTCGTTTAGGAGAGTGACGAACTTTGAAGTGTAAACAAACCATATTTCAGCGACGCATCCGCTTTTATATCTGTACAACATTACAAAGATAGCAGTTATCGAGTGTGGTCTTCTGAATTGTAACATCACACAGTTTCATAGGCGGAAGAAAAAGCTGCCTTCTTCTTCAGGTTAGAGGTGATGTGGATTGGCATGCGGTCGTCTTATTGCCTTCTTCTTCAGGTTAGAGGTGATGTGGATTGGCATGCGGTCGTCTTATACGAGCAGGACCTTGGGAAGTTGGTCTCATTTTCCTGCAGGTAAAAAGTGAATGTGCAAGGTCTGAACCAAAAGTGGTGGTGGTGAACAGGGAATTAAGGGCCCAGTGTCGCCATCGGAGAATACGGAATTGTAAGCAAACGAAGATTTTAAGGCGTGGGTCTCAAACGCGTGGCCCGCGGGCCGCACGCAGTCCGCCACTTTGTATTATATGGCCCGCAGCCACATTTGTAGAGTATGTGTGCAGCATAAAGGTTACACACTAATTTAGGCCGGTAGGTGTAGCACTTCTTATTTTCCCACGCATGGCTCGCGAACCAGCCCAAAATAAAGGGTGTGGCCCTTTGCCACAAAAAGGTTGGACCTCCACGTTTTACGACATTGACGACTGAAAATGCAAAAGGACTTAGAAAAGAAGCTCAACGTGTGGAATCCAGGCAGAACCGTGCTATCACAGAATGAAGCAAATGGACAACCCAAGTGGTCATTCTTACCGGTACCTTCTTGAAACTGATGCGACAGACGTAGAAATTGATTCTACATCTTCGAAGAAACCTTATGACTTATGATTATTTAAACTAAAATGGAGTGCATGTGGAGAAAATACGTAGCCCACTCCCTGCCTCCTAGGAAACATATTTCATCGAGGATACAAAGGTCAAGCAGGACTATCCAAAGGGGCTCTACAGAGACTAAAAACTGCACCTGTAACAGCTTATCCCATGGCCGTATATGAGGCAGTTTGTGCAATGTGTTCCACCCCAGTTTATTCTAAACACGTTTATAGTTTAGTGTCATTACGTATCGTGCTGACGTGTTTTATACATACTTAGTACTGGATATTCTGTATGTGTCACGCCTTTCACATACTGAAGACTGCAGTATGTCCCCAATCAATGCATGGACAGATAGGAACAACAGCGTTTTTCGTTTCCAATTAAGCATCCTTTAACTGTAAAATATTTTAATTCGCTGTACGTAGAAATATAAATTCTTACATGATTAAGCCTATAAATAAGAAATTTACGTACGATTAAAATTTAATTAATAACTAGTAAAAGAACTTTATCTGAGTAACATCCAGACATACACTTCCTGCCTCATGACATGTACTGCAGGTCTCAAATACAAAGACCTACTTTTTAATTGTGTTCAGAGAAATACTAACTTTTTATTGTGAGATCATAGAAATGCGTGACCATACTCTGTGAGCAAGATGCAGAAATGTTTTAAATGTTAAAACTGCTGGTATCTATAATAATCACTTTGCTTAACTGGGTTACTACTAGCATATCGGCTGTAGCTCAACAAACCGTACCCTGTATTTTGTGCGGAAAGACAACTGATACACAGCAGGTCCCCACCTGACCAAAGAAAACCCTAAGACACGAACAAAGCCTTCTAACAAGACAAGAATTAAGCTTTGCCTTCTTAATTTGATAGGACTGAGTGCTACAGACAGCTACCGATACCGTCTCTGGAGCCTCGGGAAGGCTTAATAGAAAGATGATCCTATACGGTAGGTTTACGAGCTTTTAGTGAAGAAGGGCCCCCCAGCCTTAAGGCTGCTTGTGCAGCCCTATGACGAAGATGAAAATGACGATTATTTTTTGTCCTGCTTTTACGAGGTTGCTGGTCATACTGTTAGCATAAATATTGTCCCCGTACCCATTATTACAAAAAGGCATACAAAAGTCTTAGTCGGAAAGTACGAAGGAGACCTAGGCGTAGATGGTAGTCAAAATTGGAAGAGATCTTTCATGAGCAGTAAGTAAAAAGGAGTACGAGTACGTTCCGTCGGAATGCTTGTCGTGAGACCAAGATTCAAACCTGCGTCCTCTTGAATATATATATATATATATATAAAGAAGGCCATAGAGCACGCGATGGGTGTGCCACAGGTTTCAAAGCAGTCTCAGCTGCTCGAACCAACTGTACACGAAGTTTTCACATTCCAGCACACAGATGCGCATGGCAGACCGTAACATACATCTGGAAGTCGACCCTCGTACCTCGGGTTGGGGAAGGGGGGGGGGCTCCAATTCTTATTATAATGTTAACAACATCACGTCTTATGGGCAGCAAAGAGAGAAAAAAGTTTGTGCATGCAGATAACATTTTATTGCGCCATTCCGCTGTATTGCGCGGACTGGTATCAGTGGCGTGTTGCACTTAATCAAGAAGCTGAAATTTCATGTAAGCTTAAAGAATCGTTTGTATAACGTTCGAAAATCGCCCCTTTGTCATAACAGACCACTTTATGATCATCCACGTCCCAGAAAAGAATATTTTACTTGTAGAGGGACATAAATAAGAGGTACAGAAATTCGTGACCCTAAAAGGTCACCTCGTATTCTTAAGGCAGTAAAATATACGAACAGACTGTAGACCTGACACGCAATTACGACCGGAAAGACAAGAAATTCATACAACAGTTTGGGAGTCGAAAATGTTCGTGAAGTTTCATTTGTAAAACCGCGAAGGAAAATAAAAATAAAAATTGCTCTGGATCTAACCTAACAGCGTAAAGCAGAACACGGTCGATCACGTCACAAGTAAGAAAACCCACCACTAAATAGATCCTAAGCCTGTTCCATCCACTTGCCACAATCACAACCCATTTCCTTAAGATTCACCTCAGTAACTCTCTGATAGCAGCAACCAAAACTACAATGAAATTTGTCATATTTATTTACATCATGAGTCTTTCCTACATGTTTCAGTATTATAGATAATCTATCCTCATGGAACTTATTCATTATTAACACGAGTGGAACAGCAGAATGTTCTAAAACGTAAATATTATTGAATTGATTCTCTTTCTGACAAAATATAGGGATTACAAAACATTAAAGAATATTAACATGAGATTATATGAAATTCTGAGTATTACCAGAAAAACACACATTTTATATGTTTTGTTTTTCCACTTCTGATGTTACCAAATGATCTGCCTGAATATGATCTTTGAGACCCAAATATGTACGGAAACATCACAATGTAAATAATACGACATAGAAGATTCAGTGAATGTAAAATTTTGTTTCAATTTAAACTAGAGCACGGCGTGAAAATGAAATATTTCAAAGAAATTGTGACCTATGTTCTATCAGAATCTGAAATATGAATACCAATCAGATAAAAAGAGTCAACTGTAGCCAAACTTTCGGAACTCTGTGTACTAATGAATGAAAAAGCTTTGATGTGTACAAGCAATTGACTACAGTAGTATCCGAACTAATGACTGTTCAAGTAACAGAGAAGCCGGAACAAATAACAAACAGAACCCTTGTCTGGCTTCCGTGGATATAGGTTTTAAATTACACTGTTTGAAGAGATCACCAAAATTATTGGTATTACTGGCATCATACGTGCTTATAGATGGATGGTAAATCAACGCGAAGTTGCACCAACTCCAGTAAATGGAACGTTTAATTAATTAATTGACCAAGTACTCATCAGGATAACATCTGAAAGTAAAATAAATGAAGTGAGCGTTAACTGGCAAAAAGTGCAGTAATGAAAGGCTACAATGTATGTAATATTGTGAGGATGCTTAAATAGGTTGGACATGTATTTTGTCTGTAGAGCATTTAAGCCAATCCAGCAGTAATTCAGACCATACATCATCATAATACACCACTTCTTGCAAGACGACAGTAAATCAATCAGCACTTTTGGAAAGCCAAAAAGCCAATAAAACGTGCTACTCTAGAATATACCGGAGACAGTATTCTAAAGAGCACTGCTATATTATAACTGTAGGAAGTCAAGACGCGACTAATAACATTGTGCTACAGCACTGTCAGGCCAGCAAGCCACTGCATACCACTGTGATTAACCTTTTAAAGCCTAGCGGTAACTTTACGTACCACCAGGTTTAACATTAAAAAATTCTACATGGTGCCCACACTGCGTTTATGTGTTTTGTACGGATCTCAGAACAAACAGCAAATTTTGCCTTATAAAACATTAAGAGATTGGTTTTTATAACCGAAGTGGAGAGTGTTTACAGCGCGGTACGCACTGAGTCCTTATATAAAACACACACGCTTCGTCTTTCAAGGGTTAAACAGCCTGACGCCAGCAAGGAACTGACTGTTACTGAGTTAGAATAATCTGCAGCCAGTACATCACTGAAGACTACCGTGATGTAATGATATGGAGCAATCACGCCACTAAACATTACTGTGCCAGAAAAACATAGGACCAGCACGCCACTGTATACTGTGCAAGAATGACCCCGAGCCAGCAGGTGCCATATGCTGTAGCGTATCGATAAAAAGAAGCGAGCGGAACAAAGTGGCCAACTTGGCCGACTATCCTACAGACCGGACCCTCTCCTCAATACCAGTTTATTCTGATCACCATTACGGTACGGGCCACGTATTGTAGAGGGAAAATCCCTGTCCACTTAATTGGCTCTCGCAACCCAAAATTCCCGATCGCTTTCATTTGTGGACAAAAACTCATTACAACAAACGCGGGCAGTTTCTCGATGAGATTATGGTAAAACTGCTCCACGGATGAGTTCAAATGTGTACAGGACACATAGATGATGCCGACCTTTTGTGGATCATTTAACGCTCTCCCCAGTATCTAAGACTCTTAACATCAAATGAAGGGCAAATGGAAAAGGATGAATTGAAAGGACTTGGAAGGAAGCGTTCATGGCATTATTAAGGTAGTTTCTTTGAGGGACAGAGGAAAACTCTGACAAATCGGCCAGGACTTTTCTCGGCTTAAATTCAAAATAATAATTTCCAAAATATGCGTATCTACAGCCTTGTGGCTACACAGTCTGGTTCAGCAGGCGAGGAATCGGTAGCGGGTGACGTTGAGTTTCCAGTTTTCGCAGACAGGCAGCAAAAGGGAAAGACCCCTTTGGGCCTAACTTTGACTCTTCTAGCAGACAAGCCCAATTTTGAAAACACTCATTTTCCGAATACATTCCTTACGGTTTTGTGTCGTCTTTATGACCATTAATTACAAAAGAAAATCTGCTGTAACAAAGCTAATCAACAGCGCAAACACCACACTCTACAGACCCATAACTTTTCTGTTGACAAAGCTAATAAACTCCAAAGATATCACACTACACAAAAATACAAATTAATTTTCCTTGTATTTCATTCCCTACAATAGGCATACCACACCAGAAATATTTTTCAAATAAAGCTTACAGATAATAATGAAACAGGTTTCCCCCTGTCATTGCCTCTGGATTATCACGTCGTGTACGTTAAAGTTTGATGGTTTCAAGCAAATCACTGATATATGCAAGAATTTTAAAAGCGTTTCGCCGCTTCTGCACATTACACACGTTGTTTTCCTCTGCATCCTACCAGCAGATATACAATGACGCTCGATTATAGCATTGTTGATTAAATGTGGAGATATCACAATATGTTTAATAGCAGCCAAGGCTGGATTTCAAAGCCATAGTTCAACAGCCCACAACGTTAAAAGAAAGAAGTCTAATTCAAACATTCTAGATAAAATCAGGCGTTTCATTATTTTTTTATGTGGGGTGATGGGTAACCCTGTGTCTATGGAGATGGGAGCAGAAATGCGTACAGATTTCATACAAAACGTCCGTCATATTTTCCCATTCTAACCAGAATTAATGGTTCGAAAATTTCTCGTAAAACCCTACCATATAAATTGCACTTTGTTCCACATAGAAAGGCGGACGAATGAAAGGATTTAAACGCGCAGGGATGTGAATGACCATAGAAAGGATACGATTGGACTGACAAGTAGCATGCACTGGCATGACAGAATATTTTGTTCTTTCTTCATTTATTCAAGGAGCTTCTCAATACTTGAGACTTTAGAACATCGAAAGATGGAATAATTATTCGACCATTATAATTACTGAATGATGATTTCAAATGGTGTGGAAGGAAAATGTGTTGACCTCATTTATGGTAAAATTACTTACCAGATAAGATAATCTTGAAATTCAACCCAAGCTTTTCCTGTCAAAGTGAAAAAAGAATATTCGCACTCGCACATATAATACGATCGGTAAATGTTAAAGTTTGATTACATACTGTTAACGTCCGATTGCGTATTATAGACGGGGAAATTAAAGGGCCCCAAATATCCGTTGTCATGCAGCTCTTTCCGGGCGATCTTTCCAATCTGTAGGGGCAGTTTTTGTTTCTTTAAGCAGAAACAAAATTTCCATCTCTACACCCGATATGTGGAAGAATTACATGAATTTATAACGAACTCGTGAATAACTTAACCAAGACCCCCTCCGGTTTTCTAACTTCGGCGGCCGTAGATTTATCAGACTCAATAAGACCCGTTTAAAACAGGATCTCAAGAAAATGTGTAATCTCTCGTCTTACATATTTGCTCGTCTTTTTTATCTATGGATACTGGTACTGATTAGTCGTCAGTCGCAGAAACCAAAATCGTTCTCCTGCTAAGAGTTATAATATTCATTACATTTCATCTACAACTGTAGCACACAGGAAGGAGAAACTTACACAGGGCTTTTATTGGTTCACTAGCATGACGCCGACTGAATTTCAACGCAAAATTGTTGATCATGAAATTTGTTTAAAAAATTCTGGTGCACATGAAACATTTTGTGCCTAAAAACAAACTTTGTTAAAATATATAACCTCATTGAAGTAGTCTGCAGTACACTTGAATACAAATGTACAGATTTGTAACTTAATTGTACACTATAATGACACATTCTTTTGCTGTGCAAATAATTCAAATATACCTTCTACGTGACCTACTCATGCCATCTTGTATTCCTCTTTGATCTGCAACAAATTCTATCATTTTCTGCTACGAAATCATAAGGATGGCCCTCGTCGGGAATGGAAGGTCGGGTAGCCTGGTACAAATGTACGTTTCGGAGGGACATGCTGTCTTCATTTTAAACTTACAAGATGCAAGCAGTGCGGTATTCTGAAAGTCGGTAAATTCTACTAGTCTACACGGTGTCTTACACCCGAAGACGACTGTTTTCGTGCTGTTTATAGGTTAGTAGCAGAATACTGCAGTATTGCTGGAAGGACACTTGAGAAAATTAGATTGCTGAAGAAGGCTTTAACACTTTGAAGTGTAAACATGAGAGAGGGGACGGGGGGGCGCCCAGAAAGAGAGCGGGGGGACGTAAGACATAGTGGAAGAGGGGACAAGAAAGGAAACAGGACAGAACCCAAAGACAGTTTATTTTTTGGAGGTGGGAGGAAGAACATCTTTTGGTTTCAGGGATCCCAGACTTCACCCGCTCATTTCTATGATACAATTATCTTGAAAATTAAGACATCAGAAGAACTAACTGAACGGTGTTTTCACAAGCTCTTCATTGTTTTTTCGGTATTTCGCTAACCCTGCACAGGAAACCACAAGTTACAGTATGTTGATGCAATTGCTCGAATCCTTCGTCAACTGATACCACATCAGCATCGAGTAACATGTTGGAAAATTCTGTTTCAGAATTCTTCAACGGCGTCATGATAGGTTCATCGTGCGCTTTTTACTGGAAATGACGTTCCATGTTGTCTAATCGTTTTACATTTTGAATTTCACGTACTATCTGAAGATCGTAGCAAGTTCCGTAGCACCAAAAATAGCTCTTGTAAAATTTCTGCTTTAGATTATTTCCAAAATTCATGACAGACTTCGGCAAACTCCACCGACCTGAACACATCAAAATTTTGGCTCCGCACAGATTTACTGACGACGTTAATTTGGAACAGTACATAATACAAGACGGCTACAAGAACTAACGACGCTCAGATGTTGAGAGTGAGTACTGATTTAGTGAGCAATGTCGGGATCGTGTCTTTTTACGTGTGCCCGGAGCATGATGTAGTTCGTTAAATTATGCAAGTTGATATCTGCTGAAACAGAAGTCGACCACCAGAAAATGAGGGTGTTACATGGCATTATATAAAGCTGCTTCAATACACTGATAAAACCCCTGTCACATTTAAAACATTTCCTTATTGGTACATGTGCACCGTTACAGGAAAAAAATCAACTCCTTTCGTTCACTGTTTTCCACCTCTCAGCTCTTCCACCTCGCAGTATGAACACGAAAAAAAAAGCACCAGTGCATAGGGCGCTTGAACCTATGTACACAGAGAGACAAAAGTGTGTCAGGTAAAGAGAAAAAGGACCAGAGAAATGGGATGCCTGTTAAGAGACATCAATTTTAGAGTAAGATTTGCGAAGAAATCTTTGTTTCACTGTCGCCTCCGACGCCACCACATATTTTCGCGCCCTGTGCAGCCGTTTCCGCCCGATCGCCCCTAAAGCCGTCTCTGCCCTTACGAATACATGCTGACTCCCTGATATCATTCGGTAAAAGAAAGAGAACCACTGCGGTGGCAATTGGGTTTGCAATTTATTTAAGTACTAAAAGTAGTAAGCTTACCGCTAAACCACCAGAAAAGTTTTGACGTTTGAATATCACCTAAATAATATGCCAACCTTCAGTCCGTACCTCACAGAAAACACATCTCATCTCCATTACAAAGATCAACCAGTTAATCGTAAACGGGAAATCATAGGGCTTTATTTGTGACTAACACACTCAAAACGTATATGCACTGTGTGGAAAAATACAGAGTAGCGAATGCTACTGCAAAGGTACTTGTGGCTACCACTGTGTCCTACTAAGGTAAAAGCCTAATGATTGAGCCGTGTGCGAAGCGCCGCTCCCGATGAGCAGGTTTCTGTGTATCGAAGTGACAACACATCGGCGCTGGGGAGGTGGGGAAGGGCTTCCATCCTCATTGTTTACCCTGTATTTCCGTAAAAAAGAACTTTAAAAGGAAAACCCGCATTAATGCCTCTTCCCTTAACGCCTCCTTAAACTAACTGATCTGCAAACAATCACGTTAGAAAGGAGACCGATTTACAAGTATTAAAACTTAAAAGCGATGATGGAGAAACTCATTAATTCCTGTTGAAATTACAATCTCCTTGCTTTAGTGTTCCAGTCTTGTGTTAAGACTCTGTTCAAACGTGGTGAACCGAACAGGATTAGTCAAAGGTAAGCTGGTCATTGACACTGCCTTAACCGACTTGTAGTCGGATGAAGGGGGGAAAACAGAGTCACCTCAGATAGAGTTTACGTCAGACATCCTACCGCAGTTTACACATCACTCACTCATTTAACGTAATGTTAGCGTACTGCTTTGTAATAAACTCATTAAACATTTAATTCATGTACTCATTACTTCGTCTATCCATTTTTCAGAGACGCATTAGTTTACGTAAGAAGAGACTTACTGAAATTATTGTCTCCTTGAATTGGCGTCCTGTAATCTGGTAGAAATTTACCGAAGCTTTGGATGGATAATCTGCCTCTCCATCCTCAGAGAAGAACATTAAACGACGTCACGTTGCAGGACGCAAGAATATTTCTCACACCCATGACGACATGAAATCTCCCACAATTCAATCAATCAATCAATCAATCAATCAATCAATCAATCAATCATTCATTCATTCATTCATTCATTCACCCATTCATTCATTCATTCAGTCACAGCCTCATTAATCCATACGTTCACAAAATCACAGTCTTGTACATTAGCACACTGACAGTCAGTCTCAATAATTCACGCATTTATAATGACGTCTCCTCAGTTTACTCACTCACCCAGTAATAGACTCGTCAATTCACGTACTCACACAATCACAGCCCCATTAATTCACATATTAACACAGTGGCAATCCCATTTTCACCCATTAGTACAGTCACAGTCCCAGTTATTCACACATTCACACAGTCACAGTATTACTAATTCACATGTTCACGCTGTTACAGTATTACTAATTATCACTTTCACACAGACACGTTCTAAATAATTCTCACATTCACACATTCAGTCTTACTAAGTCCCACGCTTACAGTCTCTTTTACCAATTACACAGTCATTCAACCAGTCAAATATTTCGTTGCCAGTTCTTTCATTCCCCCTCACACGCTTTCAAATGAACAGATGAAGACACAGCAGGAAGATAAAGAAGACGTAATGGTAGAATGACGAATAAAAGAAAATAATATGGAGTTAAGCAAGCAAATTATTATTGTTTTCATAACATGTCTGATTGTATATTGTGCAGGATGTCACCATTCCAGAGAAAACAGACTCATTCCCAATGACTGGTCAAAAAATTTTAAACAGGAGGACACTGACGGCCATAATAACCATGCATTTACCACAGTGAAGGCACGGAAAGTATTCCTGCCGCGATTCGACTCCCGTCCGTACCTCCAACCGGCTGATACACCTCCCCCTCAAGCGCACTCCCCATTCTCCCAGCCAGTCCTATCTTACTTTCACACGCGTTTTAATAGCGACAACCATGAGATAGCTTTCTCTAGCTATAAGGTCCTCGGGCTAGCGAAATTAGGTAGAGGGTGCTGGAGAAGAAGAATTGGGAAATCGAGATGTTGTCATCCCCCAACACTCACGCTGCTTCTTTCTCTTACGTCAGAACACACGTACTGTCTACAAACAGATTGCTGTAATCTAGCCCATTTTAACCCTTTAAAGACGAAGCGTATCTGTTTTATATAAGGACTCAGTGCGCACCGCGCTGTAAACACTCTTCACTTCGGTTATAAAAACCAGTCTCTTAATGTTTTATAAGGCAAAAGTTGCTGTTTGTTCTGAGATCCGTACAAAACACATAAACGCAATGTGGGCACCACGTAGAATTTTTTAATGTTAAACTTGGTAGTACGTAAAGTTACCGCTAGGCTTTAAAAGGTTAAGTACAGGAACGATTTTATTTTTAGAGTCTTCTAACTGGTCATATGTCACCGTCTCTTTCCTAAAAATATGACCTTAATGTGAGATCTGATGGTCTCACCTCTGTATCTTGTGAACAACGAGAAGCTTATATTGTTTGATCCTTAGAAACAAATATGGAAAGCATTAAAGTGATCAGATGGAAAGAGAGTGCGTTCACAGTTTAGGCTCAACTTGTTAAGAGCCACAACAGCAACCTACCGCAAATCTGCAGCTCTATTCAATAACCTTCTTACCATTATATGTTATAAAGTCTTAGCTATTGAAAGTGTCTTTAAATTAGCCATAAAATTACCACTGAGGTACGCACAATAACAGAGAACACATCTAAAATTTACAAGCTGTTCAACAGTGAAACGCAAAATAGTGTTATTTCCCCAATGTTTGAACTACGAATCACACTTCAGAAACAATGACGGCTCTGAAGGTTCTCACGCAGTACGCGCCCGTTCTTCCAACGGACGTAGCTTGGAAGTAAGGTAATGCTCTAGGAAGTAAAGTGTTGGCAAGTGGACAGCAGTTCTGGGGTATACAGCACAGAAACAAGTTAAGCAGTTGCTGTATTAGGGCTGAATAGCGGAGGCGGGGGGAGGGGGGGGGGGTAAGATGCATGAGAAGCATGCAGTGTAGTGTTGAATGTGGGTAACAACTGAGCACTTGCTTCAGGACCGAAGTGGAGAGTGTTTACAGCGCGGTACGCACTGAGTCCTAATATAAAACAGATAATCTTCGTCTTTAAACGGTTAAACGGTCAAAGAACTACAGGAACAGGCGGCAGTAGAGGCATAGGAAGGGCTGTCCAAACCAATGAAGTCCAACAAGAATACGGCTTGAGCTATTTAATCAGCAGTTACGGACGTTTCCAGCAGAGCTGCTGCGGTAGCTTCCTGACACCAGCCTCTGTGTCGACCAGAGATTTTATTTGGAATGAAGAAAAGAGAAAGAAAAAAAATCGTATTAACGTGTGCAGAAGTTTCCCCACCCCGCTACAATCCCATTCATCCAACGTTCTTGAACACCACCACCCCCCCCCCCCCACCTAACCTCTAACCGCATTTTTTCAAGTTCAGATGGGTGGTTGGGTGGGAGGTGGGGGTGGTGAGAGTTGAAGGGAAAAAATCGCAGACCCAATCTGAGTACAGGCTCTCTTTGCGCCGAATACATTCTCCACCCTCATTCATCCAGTATTCGGAGCCGAAAAGGAATGAGAAGGGAGGAAAAAGAGTAGAAAAAGCAGCTATTCAAATAGCAGCGAGGTCATCTTAAGCTGTCAATCATTCCTTTGCTCATCCCTTACATTCCACTGCAAAGTCTGCCTCAGAGACGGGACCTCTGCACAGCAGACACTTGCTGCAAACACTGAAAAATTCTTCATTTCAAATATCCAGTTCGCCAGTTCTTAATATGCTGGTCCATAGGTCAGTCGGTCTGGTGAGTAGGCTGCGGGACGGACGACCGAGGGATCGGTGTTCCATTGTAGGCAGAGCCAAAAGATTTTTACTTTCTCCACAGCTTTCAGACCGACTTTTGCGCTTGAATATCCTTCAAATCAGTACGTACCGGGGACTATTTAGCTGAAGCTAAACAGACCGGGGCGCAAAGCTGATCAATCACCACGTGGTACAGAGGCGTGGAGCTCTAATTCCATTCCACCACACGTCTTCATGATGTAGCATTTAATCATATCGGTTGCAACTTTATGAGGTGACGTTCCAACGGTAGACAATTATCAACTTTTCGGAAGAACGTGCTGCCTTCACTTACAGGGCACGAAAAATGCAAAGAATAATATTTGTACTCAGTAGAAAGAAGGCCACAGGCGGTTTGAGACAATTACGTAGTCGCGAGCTTAATTCTTTGTCTTCTTGAACTACTGATCTTAAAATAATTGTGGAGACGTTAGATATTTCAGGAATATGCAACACGCATTGGGAAAAGGACAAAGTATACAGGACATGTGATACAGGATAAAACTTGAAGAATACATGACGTATGACACATCGTAGAGGACACACCTTAAGGGACACATCCTACAGGACACATTTTAATACGAAAATATCCAAATAAAATATCCTTACAGTGCCACAGGCAAACACAACAGAACACCTTGTTTCTTTATTTTATTACTGTCTTAGGACATGTTTCCGTCCTACGAGGCGACCACCATCGGGTAAAAATACGCAGCTGTAAAGGAAAAGAAGTGTTGTGTATTTTTACCTCATGCCAAGTGGTAGCCTCGTACGACAGAAACATGTCGTAAGACAGTAATAAAATCAAGAAACAAGGTGTTCCGTTGTGTTTGTGTAGATTGGAGATAGTGGTATGTACACGCACAAGGGGATGGGTAATCCAAAAAGAAAAATCGTTACAGTGACCTAGGCACAGAGACTAGAATTCTTTCAAAACAGATGTTCGAGAAGAGAGGCACCAGGTTGTGAACTGGAATAAACTGCCTTAAAAATGGAACAACCAGCCAGTTTTAGTTCACTCGGTGATTAATGTCCGAGGTGAATTAATGAATGAAGAATATCTTGGCGGACTCAGTATTTACATAACATTTATTTAAAAGAGCCTGCGCCACTTAAAGACAAATTTTGACACTTTAATCTGCGACAGGGTCTTAGGCAACAGAACTGCAATCAGCTCCCTGCTTGGATACTAGACCGGAAGGTTCGTTACGATTGAAAACAAAGCTTGCGTTGGACACTATGCTGAGCCAGTTCCAGCCACCTCTCATCCTCAAAACCTACTTCCCTAAGATGCTCCTCAATAATTTACTATTCGCTGGTAGCAAAACCTGAAGGTTCAGCACCACTACCACCACAGCCCACCACCGGATACGATCCTATCTTCACTCAATATACCCCAAGATCTTACTAATTTTCTAATTCAGGGACCCAAAGATGGAAGCAGTATTTTCCTGTCCAACTTAAGATGGCACTGCATCACGTCCTCGAGTACAGTACTGTTAAAAAGTTCAACATCTTAAAAACAGCTCCTTCACTAAGTTCTGAATTATTTTTATGTAAATAAATGGCGGCCGCTCTAAAGAGCATCACTTTGAAATTAACAGGCATGAGAAGTGGGCGATAATTACAAATAACGTCGGCCATGGAAACAACATTAACGGGGACTTTGAAGGATACAGGACCTCCCCAACCCCCTTCCCACAACATCAAAGTCTTGGAGCGTTTTCACACGTTTAGACAAAGAACCTTTTTGTTAATATCAGTGAGTCTCATGCATATTCAGGGTAAACAACAAATTTACAGCTATTACTGTCGCACCCTACGTATGCATGTGTTTTTTGAAGTGTTGCTGAGTTGATTCGATTTGCATTCTCCATCACGGACCCGTGGCAGTCACACAAATGAAGAGTTTCAATCACAGCCTAGCGACACAGCCTCCAACTGATTACATTCCGTGCGCTCCATCACTCAGCATCCACCGCATGCACCGTCGCAAGTGGCAAACTCTACTTCAATCTCCAGTGCTAATATTGTCCAAATTAGTCTTTCCGTAATTTACGTTCTTTTCAATCTTACCGACATGTGTCTTGGTACTCAGGTATCACTGTTTCGAAGGAAACCACTGCCTCAATTTTCAGGGTAGCCCACTCCAATCCCGAAGAAATCGGCAGCATGTTTTTCGAAAACGTTGATAACTCTCCACGAAATTACATGGTGTCACATCCCAGAAGACCATAAACGTAACATTCAACACCATGACAACCTCATATCTCACACAGAATGTTTTAGGATTCATACCTAGGCTGGCTCCATGTTGCAGGATTTAATGCAACTGAACGTTCCACGTCTGGTCAAAATTCATAAAAAATGGGACACAAGGTTCTTTACTGTGCTCCTCCTTGGAGTCTACCGTGAGCAATTTCGTTTCAGTTCACATTCTCACACTTCTTTCTCAGTGACCCATCCATTAATTTCCATCTACGTTAGTTCCCCTAAATATTCACTAGCCTCTGTGTTTTTCAACAGAATAAAAACACGTGCCTTTATAATACCACACACGTGCTGAGACTATGCACTATAAAGCTGTATATTACGTCACTTTCTTCATTATTTCTTCTACATGCATGCTTATTATAGCCAGTAATGTCCCCAGCTACCATAGCAACAACTAGAACTGAATAACTGCAGAATGCCGTCATATTTATTATATATAAAAAGTTCTTAATATTTCTTAGAAAAGTGATTCAGAACGTACATTGTTCTTGAAAACAACACAGGAGTGTAAGTAGCATGAATTTTTAGCTACACTATTAAACATAAATAAAAATGTGTGCGGTATGTAGAGTACCTATGTGAAACAACACAAGGCTGCACAGTACAGAGTTTAGCAAAATGATCTTTACCTGTAAAGTGTCATACGGTTTTATCATAAACGCTGTCCAGTAAGAAAAGTACTACAACTCCCTAGGCCCGTATTTCTGAAAGTTACAAATTCTAAGCAGCTATATGCAGATTATTTATACCGAATTTCACATATTTCGGAAAATAAATGTGGAAAGTGCGGACAGAAATGCATGTTACCGATTTTTACGAAACTCAAACCTATTAACTAAATTTCTGTAAACATGTCCTTTCCGGAATGCTATCCAAATGTGACGTAAATGTACAGGATACAGCAAACATTTTACTCACACTAAAGCATGGTTTTCACTGCACTGAATGTCACTGAATTCACACTTGCGCAACGGCATTACGTGAAGACCATTTTTATCGAATCTTACCCAAATAAGTCAAAAAACATCAACGCCCTTAAGTAAAACGTGACTGTCACTGAGCCAGTTTTCAGGAAATTCACGTTTGTCCAAACCCTTCCTTGAAGAATTCTTAACCCCATTTCATGAAAAGCAGATAAACGTTTTAGTCGGTGACGCTATGTCACAGAGACGTACAGAGGAACAGAGATGGTCTCCATATTCCGCGTTGTTTTAGTACATCGTAAGCAAGGCTTAAAAGGCCTTACAAAATCTGTTAAGCATTTCTATTCCTCTTGTTTCTAAATTTCTTTAACACTCTAACTGCTACACGATTTGTACGGTGCTACGTGAGAACTGATACAATTACTGTCATAAATTACCAGTACATGAAGCAAGTCGGCAGGAATTTCCCATTAAGCTGCAGAGAATTCTTCTATAGGCAATTACAAAAAAGAACACTATAAACTGTAGAAACAATAGGCTTGTTGCTTACGCCTTGACAAGATACCTTCTCAGTACACGGCAAGTCACACAACTGAACAACATGCAGCTAGTAACTTTGATGAACAGCGCGTACAACATGCAGAGGAGAAGTGAAAAATATTTCGAGTTTCGGTAGCAAAATATCAAAAGGAAGACCTAAGAATGCGTGAAAGAATAATATTAAAGTGCACATGGAATGAGTAAGTTGGGTGGGGCTAGGGACCACTGGCAGATTCTTGTGAACACAGTAATGAAATGTCAGGTTCTGCAAAATCTTTAAAATGTCATGACATGCTGAGTTTTAATAATTTCTCAAAAATTAATCAGCTCCATGGAATTCGCTAGTTGTGTTGTTAGTCAGGACGGATTCCTCGCATGAGAAAGCTTGCAAGTGCTAATATATATGTAAGTTACATCTGACAGATAAGCTTCCCAGTTTTAAATTCCTGTTGATTCCCCGCCTATATCAAATTCCTGCTTTGAAATAGGCCTCGGCCACTTCCCTCAAGATCCATCTTCGTTCATACCACTTCCTTCGTTTGAAAGTATATAATGGCATAAACGTTTACACAATTGTAGTACTAAGAAATTGAATAGAAATAGAAGAAAATTACTACTCGTGTAAATCAAGAAACGTACAATTTTTAGAAAAGAGAAGGAGTAAAAATATTCCAGAATAATTTGACAAGAGCCAAATTCAAAAAGAAATTAGAGCAGACAATGGAGCTGTAAGACGAGTTAAACTGAAAATCGAACCCCAACACACGGCAACATTAACGGCCTTACATCTCGGCATATAATATACGTAATACAACTCATCTAATGTCAGAGTTGTTGGAAATTACCTCCTTCAACTCTAATACATTCTTGATTTCGAAGGAACAGAAACACCGGGAAGCTGTATTATAAATTTCCTACGGTATTCTTCATGCGATCTCTTTCTTACGTAAGTTTCCACATTGAAAATCCTCTTGCGCTAAACAGTACTGCATACTCACGAACAAAAGAAACGGAAGTTGCACTGCGCTTCAAACGTCTGTTACACACAGCAGATTAAACTGGATTGTATGACTAACGCAGGCATCGTAAGCAAGACGATAAGACTGGCCGTGAGTCATGCAGCCGCGATCCTTTTGAAGCCTACTGGTTGCTAAATGCACCCACTGGTTGAACATTCAAAAACTATACATTCTGCCCGCACTGCATTCATGAGTTTTGTATTTATCTCAGAATAAAGAGCGATGTTTGCCCTATATAACATAAACTGGTTGGTTTTTGTAACCGAGAAAGAAAGCGTTTACTGCACGGTACGGACTGGGTCTTTAACTAAAACAGTTTACGCTTCGGTTTTAAAGGGTTAAATTTGCCGTGCAATATCGGCAATCTGTAGACAAAAACTGGAAAGGGCATTTAATAATCTGTGCACAATTTGCCAATCATGTCTAAGACTCGAAGGTCATTTCCGACATCTACGCTGACATTCAGTAAGTTATGTTACATACTGTACGGGGAAATTGGCCGTTAAGGCTGCCGTGATTGTGGGTTCGGTTTTTAATTGACTTCGAGGTATTTACGTCTCAATTACTCACGCTGTCACTAGTAAATACTACATATCATCCAGCAACATGATGTTTAGTACGTAATAAATTGGGAAGTGCGTGTGGAAGGATATAGTCGCCACTCCAGATAACATCTTGGCACGCAGCTTGAAAGACTGAGGAAAATTACGACAAAGCCCTGTTGGAACAGTTGGCCTCCAGATTTGAATCCTAGAACTACCGAATACGAATTAGGAGTGTCAGTTTCCAGACCACGACATTGACCAAAAAACTATTTAGGTCATCTCTGAAGGTTGAAAGGCAACAGACATCTACAGCAACTTTCGACTACTGGCTTGGTGAAGCCGGAGATCCGAGAGACCTTTGAAGATACAGTGCGACAGACACAATTCCGAGCTGGAAACAGACGACGTAATAACAGCATAACATCAGCTTCATTACTGTGATCTTACAGAATTATGACGTTTACAAATATGGGCCATAAAGGAAAATGAGTAATCACGCCATATAGAGAAAATGGCGTATACTGATTACCTGTATAGATGAGGTTGTGAATAGGCAGCTCAGTTGAGCGACGAGATATAGTGGGATCAAGGGTACGTGATTAGGCGGGTACTTTTAAACGAAAACCCCCTAGCTGAATTTTATCAGAACCCGCCAGTGCTCACAGTGATACATGCTCCCCCCCCCCCCCCCACTCCTCTCCCGCACATACCGGTTTATGGCTATCACAGATCGCACTCCGAACTGAACTGCGAAACATCAGGAGTTAGTGCTCCTGACCGCGACGTAACCCCATCTGTAAACTGCAGCCTTAGTGATCTGACATCTTGAAGCCTCAACTTAGACCAAAGAATCAGTTAATTAAAAATGCAGTTCCTGCCTCATGCCGCCTCCTTTACAAGATCATCGGTTAATGCCGTTTAGAGAAACAATTGTTGTTTACTGCGTTATTAGCATACAGCCCACCGAGTTTCAAAAAGTAATGTTGGTTCTTAACACGTGTTTACGCCTGTATGATTTATACGAACATGCAGCAGATTTTTAAAAAGTTTTAAGTCACTTCAAGCAGCAAATATTGCCCTTTAAATTCACGTGTATATGGCAAGGAGGTGCTGCACTCTAGTACTTATTTTATGAATCGCGTTTTTAAGAGTGTTACATTACTTAAGTTCTGAAACAAGCAAAGATATGATTTCCTTTTTTATTCTACTAAATCAAGTTTTTTAAACCGATTTTCGGGACGCAAAATTACCCGCAATTTAAACTATCAGTGTGGCCGACGTACTGAAGGGACTGAAGCCAGATTTGGATGAAAAGAAACCCTAATATTTTCCACAAAATCAATATGTTACTTTTTTTGTGGCGGGATTAGAATGAAACGCATAGCACAGCAAACTACCCTCTACGATTTGGTCACTTTATGAAGAGCCTGCGGTGGAATTCAGTTCACTGATACGAAGTTCAGAAGCACAGTTATGCTCTGCGGACCTTCAGAAATCACTTATTCTTCGAGTCAACCGCTCCAAAGTATCTAAACATATTACTATTATCGCTACGAGGTGCGCGCTGTAATACCAACCAAAACCGAAACATATCCCCACACCATCGGCTTTTACATACGTACAGAATGTCCCAGGATGCAATCAGTACTACAGAACAAAATTTCAGAGGCAATTATAAGTTATAACTGTTACATGCACAAATGTTCAATTCGCAGAAATTATAGAGCTATGAGTTACAGAAAATTAGATAAACTGCAAAAGAAAGAAGTGCATTGTGTATTTATGGAGACTAGTGTTGAAATGTGCATTTATATTTACATACAGCACTTCACCACTCACGCAACTTGTTCAGCGTGGTCTTTAACTACTTCGATACATTTCCCTTCCCGCGTGACCAGGGAGGAAGTAACCTCACGAACCACAGCAGACTTATTTATGCGTCTTGCTGTGTTCAGAACTGGCAGAGGTGGTGCTTCTGTCGTGTTCATCTTGCGAACATTCACCGCTGAATTCATACAATCCCACACACGGTAAGTAAACGGGTTCCGATCCGGTGACCGTGGTGGCTAATTCTGCGCACCGCGACTACCGATCAAGTTTTTATGGAAATGCAGATTCAGCTTCTGCGTGATTATCCGACTGAAACTAGGAGATGCTCAGTCATGTTAGTAGTACATCTAACGTGTTGGTACAGAACACCTTCTCTAAGAGAGGTGGCAGTTTGTTTTGCATAATTGGCGTAAATGTCACTTGTCAGACGTTGCGCACAGATGTACGGCCCATTGAGCTGTTCACTAATGATAAAACAAAACACGTTTACAAAACAGCGATACCGATCCTTACTTTTGGCTGTTCTGTGTGGATTATCATGATTCCACAAAACGTAGTTTCTGGTTTTGTTGACTCCATCCCGTGTAAAATGGGCTAAGTTGGTAAACAAAATGTTACGGATCATTTGAGGGTTAGCATTAATGCAACTGCAGGATGCCACCAGGCTACCCATATCTGCAGGTTCAACACACTGAATGCGCTGCGTGTGGTACGGATACAGTCCTTCTGTGTGTAACGTTCTCGGGACTCTCATGCCCGGAACACTGAGGCGGGCAGAAACTCTTCGTGTAACAATGCGTGGACCTCGCTGTACCCCATCAATAACGTTTTCCTTTTCCTCTACACTGTGTTGTACTTGACGTTCAGCATGGCCGTTAACAGTGGGAAGGAGCCCTTCGCTCGCAGGTACGCCTGCTAGTAAACACGAGTGAACACAAGTGGATCGGAGATTCGTCATCGAGAATAACGTTGCCGATATTCTTCAAAAGCAACAGTGGAGTTACCGTTGTAAAACTGCACACAAAATGCACACCGATGTATATTTCATAGGAAACAGCTTTTATACAATTACTTCTTAGTGTACACTTCTGGTAACACAACTTTACCTCACTGTTTGCTGTCTCACATACCAGTGACTGTGTTACCTCATCACCTGCGTTCTATCTCTATTTCAGCTACTACTAACTCATACACTGTTGCAAAAGAGACTGATGTGTGTATGGCATTTATGACTCAGAATTACCTCTGGAAGTATACGTCTATCCTGCAGTACTGACCTCAAATCCTGGGACACTCTATGCAGACGACGACATCTATATTTTTTAAAGTAGATTGTGTTCCTTTTGCCTGTATACCCCGCTTTGCACATCACTTTCTTTGACAACTTAACCTTGCATTATTCCACAGCAAGATTACTTTGAACAGTGCAGGTATTTCAACGCAAAACACCTTTAAATTTATAAAACTATAACGATCACGCAAATCTATAGAGTTCTGATCAATACATTACGAGCACTCCATCAAAAACATCTAAGGCTATCAAAGGCTCCAAATATTTTTCAATTTTAATTTTAATATTTTTGACTATATATACGTATTTGACATTGTGGAGCACTGAACCTGCCCTACTCCTGTTTGATAGGATACATGACACACACAGCATCGATTGATGTGTAAACAAGTAGGTCTATAAATTTAATATGCACCATGTCCGTGCACTGTATTATATGAAATAACACAAACTAATGCACCAAAATATATATAATATTCATATAATAATAAAAAGATCCGTCTAACGACCAACAAGTTTTATTATTTAATGTAAAATAATAAAATATAATGTGACAACCGGTTTCAGCATTTAAAATGCCATCATCAGGTCATACCATACTGAGAATCACGAAAACCATAGATACTGGATAGTTAAAATTAAAAATTAAAATGGGTGACAGTCTACAACTCTAAAAAGAAGAAAGAAAGAAGGCCTTCTTGTGTACAAGTATTGGGTAGATGGGGAAATTAAAATTAGATGATGTTGATAATGTGGCATTGGGAATTGCCGGTGGGCTTACTCATATGCGGTGTGTGGAAGCCCACCGGCAATTCCCAATGCCACATTATCATCATCATCTAATTTTAATTTCCCCATCTACCCAATACTTGTACACAAGAAGGCCTTCTTTCTTTCTTCTTTTTAGAGTTGTAGACTGTCACCCATTTTAATTTTTAATTTTAACTATCCAGTATCTATGGTTTTCGTGATTCTCAGTATGGTATGACATGATGATGACATTTTAAATGCTGAAACCGGTTGTCACATTATATTTTCTTATTTTAGATTAAATAATAAAACTTGTTGGTCGTTAGACGGATCTTTTTATTATTATATGTATATTTCGGCCAACGGAATGATTAACCTCAAGGTAATATATAATATTATTCTTAAAAATTTCTACATGTTTCGGCCCTGCTGGGCCATCTTCAGGGAGAATAATATTGATACACTAAGGTTGCGTTTGTATAGTTAAGTTCGAATGTGCCCTGGGCTTTATCTTCCGTTTGAGAGGTGTCGCGTGTAGTTGGAGGTCTATAGTTCTTGCATGCTTCACTTCCTTTGAAACTGTAATCTCCCTGAAGATGTTTCGGGTAGAACCGAAACACTTTGCAGGACATATGATATAAAGTAACAGAGACCTACATTTACCAGATAAGTGTATCTCGTTGACGCTTATAAGCACTCCATACTTTTGATTATCTAATATCTTTTTCGGAATTTTTATTGTTTTAAACTAATTCACTTGTAACTGAACTGCAGATTGATGGTTGATGTTTCGGCAGGCACGTTTCTGCTGTATGGCGAAATTTTAGCAGCCATCGTATCGTGAATTACGTTCAATAACTAACCAAAAATTAAAGAAGGACTGAAGAAAAAGTGCATCCGTTTTCTGTTTGGCAAGTAGTTTTGTTCAACGAGAATGCAAAGTAAACTGTGTGGGAAAAACATAGTTCCTAATGGTAAAAATGAGGCGTGTGAATCTAGTAACGGCTGTGTCTCAAGAAGAGTTGAATGTTTTAAATTATGGCCTCAGCTCCACGAGAATATCCGATTTGCTACAGATTACTGCGGATTGTGGAACGTTGCATGATTAAACACACAGGAACTTTGAAATATTGCAAGTGTTCAGGATGCGAATTACTGTTGTTTAAAACTTAACCTCCACAGCAATGACGTGTTATTTAGAAAATATTATAGTAAGAATAATGAAACAGGTAACTTACTTCACAGATTTTTTGCATATATAGCCGTAACTTTGAGGTACTGATAACTGAAAGAAAATCTGAATAACTGCCTAACCAAATAAGTCCATGGACTCGAATGATTCTTCAAAATGTTCTCTCCTTTCACATATTCGAGTGTTCATTATCATGTTAACAACAGCACGTTACTCGTCTTTGCTGCGAGTCCGATAAATCCAGTCTACACGCTCCCTTTCCTCTTTAAGATCCATTTAACAACCTCTCATCTACTTCTAGGTTTCCCAGTGGTTGCATTCTTTAAGTTTTCTGGACAAACTGATCATACATTTCTCATTGCTCACATGACTAAACACGCCTCTCTGACCTTACAATCCGTGACCTGATCATCTCAATAACACACGGTTAAAAGTACAAATACTGAACTGCCTCAACATATGGTGACTTATCTTACTGTGCAGAATGTGGATAATTTTAAATGTGTATATACCAGTTTTCTTGCTTCCACATACTATACCATCATCATATGTTCCATTGTATGCTTCTGTGGATAGAGTGTTGTTAAAAATCTAGTGATTTATGGTACGAATTAAGGTTGGGGTTGGGTTCAGAATACTTCAGCTCAGAAATACTATAATACTGAGAGCACTAAACATGTTACATTTATAACTTTTAGACAGTTTATTCCATACATTGTGACAAAGTAAGAAACTTAACACCAACAAACGCACTGTTCTATACACTCTATATGTAATATATAGAATAGTGCGTTTGTTGGTGTTACACAAGTTTCTTACTTTAGATTTATGTCATTGACATTACACATTAGGGCTAGAAGTTGGGTTTAACAGCTGTTCAGTGCACAAATGTCCATCCTCTCGTTACTTCCTCCCTCTTAGGCCCAAATATATTCCTTACCTCCCCGTTCTCCAGCACACTTCATGTGTTTACTGTAACATGACAGACAAGATTCGACACCCATACGAATCAACAGACAATAGTGACTGGGTCATTTACGTTTAAGTTTTTGTACGTATAGCAGATGGTAAGCTGCTATAAGGAACTCTTTTTTAATTTAGTATTTTAAAAGTCCCGTACAAATAACCACCTTTCCCAGAACTCCTGCCACTGTTAGGTACAATCCTGAAATACCGAATCCCTTAGATCATGTGCTCATTTCATTGGTCACCCTACATGTCTACTGGGTAGCCTATTTGCAAGGGAAATACACTGCAGAAACGGGGAAGAATCCATTTTATACAGTTGATATTCCGTCACCAGATGCTGCTTCTTCATATTATTACGTGTCCTATTTTCTTTTCCCCCCCTTCGCTCCCCTCTTTTCGGTAAAGAAATGTGTCGCATCAAAATATTGACATTAAGAATTTCAACCCTCGGTTCTAGATCAAGTTCTGCGGTCTGTTGGTAGTGTGATATTTTGAAGTCACGTTTGTCGGCATGTTCAAATTAATAAGCGCGCCTGCACGCGCACGCGGGCGCGCGCGCGCGCGCACACACACACACACACACACACACACACACACACACACACACACACGCAGAGGCATACACTACCTTAGTGGTGCATAAATTCCAGGCACCAGATCGGCATGGCGACTAAATTTTGTGTGGTGGCGCCTAGTGTATTGGGTCCTCAGTATGGAACGTGTTTCACGTTACTCTTCTGGCGCGTAAAACTTTCATGTGGCGCCTAGATTTTTTGAAACTATGTTCAACTCTGCCTTACATACACATGAATGTGTTAAGCGAAATATATTCTAGGACGAAAGGCTTCGTAATCTTTAGCAGTGTACCAACCATTGCGGTGCAACTTGCTACCTCCGCCTTCAGGGTACATTTACCGCTGATGACGGAGGCAGAATAGTCACCACTATGCTATGAAAGGATCAAATGCCTCAAAAAAAATATATATTACATACACACACCCAAACCCCCTGAATACATATTTTGGCAGAGTCAATTATTCCCCAAATATGAAGCAGAAGTAACGGTTTTTCGCGAGGGGCTACAGCTGATTTACTTATCGGTATCACAATAAGCAGCTGAAAGTCTGAAGCAGGAATAATACTGAGTTTTAAAAATTGTAAGTTTAAAGTACAGGAGACAATTAATTAGGAGATTAAAATTCTACGCATGTCATTGTAAGAAGACTGTGAATATGGACTCGAGTCACATCCAAAAATTCTACTGCAGTATTTACACATCGTTTGAACTGCCGTTTCTTCCGTACATATTTGCAACAGTGCGAAGCCCGTTTAACAATGTGTTTGTGTGCTCCCTGCTAGGTCCGCTGTAGGAAACAGAACATCTGCTTTTATGTATTAGCCTACGGGTATCTGGCGAGGTTTTAAGGACTCGATGTCTTACATTTCAGGATCTTATTCTTATGGCCACTCTTAAGTCAGGAGTGTCATGGGTGTCTGATTATGAAGGGTTACAGGTATATCATTACCTGAATGTACCAAAAAGGAAAATTAATAATAATAATAATAATAATAATAATAATAACAATAAGCGAAATAGTTGGTGCATAAAATCTTATTGCTGAATTTACAGTAAATTTTCCAAATGACCACAGTCAAAACAAATCCTCACATATCTGCAAATCGACGGCGTTACTCGAACCGCTACGTTTATACCAGCTTGGACAAAAGTTTTATTTACTGCACAAGGGCTATTTGAACACCTCCAAACGCAGTGCGGGCCGCACAAGAGCTGCTAACATTAAAGTCTTATGTTTATGGGGGAATTTTATTTTATACGTCGAAACTAAAAACCTAAACTATCGTTAATTAGTCACTACTACAATTAATATAGCCGATCCCAGTGGCCGCGCCGTCTACGGCGTAGGTCTGCAGCCGAGCGCTTGCTGGGATCGTGGGCTCGAATCCCACCGGGGTCATGTATGTTTGTCTCTTGTGAGTGTTCGTGTTTTCAGGTAGAGGGCTCTGCGTTGGGGCCAAACCCTCGTCCAGAGGAGACCTACCGACTGTGGTGTGTGTTTGAGCGTGATCAAGTGAAAATAAACAACCTCGACACCTACTGTGAGTAGGTAGAAGAGGTAAGGACTACGAAACGATACAATTAATACAACAATTGATTTAGTTTAATTTTTAGGGTTTATATTCTTTCGAGGAACGGAAAAGCGTCAATGAGAAATTCGACATGCTTCTTTCTGATACTTTTAGGCCACAAATGGGATCTCACTTTATAAAATTATGACTAAAATACACTTGCACATATTATTATTAAAACATCCTTAAAACTGAAAGAGTAAGGGAAATGGTGGAGCTTAACACTCCGTATTTCCTCACTCCTCCAAGTACAAAGTCTCCAACATATATAATTTTCCACGCAATACGCACGCATCCGTTACAACGTAACTATTTCTTATCAAATTTTATTATGAATGCGAGTTTACCGAATGACCAAAAACCTATCCTTCGTTCTGATAAGGAAGCATAAGCTAATTTTGTTAGAAAACTCTCGCGGTCCACGGATGCACGTCGTTGGTTTACACATTACACAGTTTCCAGCATCAAAGATGCGACAAAGTGAGGCAATTTGAGTTTCCACATTTTAGACGTTCTTCTAGAAGTTAAAGCAAAACGTCTTATGCGCAGACGACGTCCATTCGTTTGTGACCTAGCATCAGCGACTGAAATTATTGCCAGGCGTTCATTATATTCGGCATTCTAATTCTTGACAAAAGTTGTCAAGGATGTTTGGGTTTAGTGAAAATTGGCCAAGTGCAATAATACACGACTTGGGGGCGCAGCTGACTTTTCATCCCTACTTTTCGAACTTCTTGGACGATTCAGGCAAAATTTGGCTCATGAGTTTGCCACGTCTTATCGTTGAGCGATTCTGATTTCGTGGAAGTTATCGTAATTAAGCCACGCTTTATTTAGTGGCGTAAATGTATTTTTGTCCACATTTTCACACAATTTTTGTCCGACGTGAAAAACATTCTGCACCAGAAATGATCACAAAAATTTACTGAATAGCTGTGAGTTTCGGCAAAACCGGTCTAGCAAAAGATAGACCTTACTTCGCGGTGTAAATAAATTTTTATTCGTATTTTTCAAAATTTTTATCCGATTTGAGTAAAATTCGGTATAAGGGATATGCACATAATGCTGTGCAACGTTTATGAGTTTCGTGAAAATCGGTACGCGGAAAAGCCGTACTCTCCTCAAGGTGTAAGTGAAATCACATTTACCTGCGCGTCTACTGCAAAAGCACATGGCGTTCTTACACTACAGAACGCCTTTGTAAAGTCTGTGTACTGTGTCGCTGAGTACACCACTTGCAATTGTGCTGCTGATACACCAGAATTTTCATGTGCCCCCCATAAACAAGGATCTAGCCGGCTCGGGTCTGCAGATCTTGTTGGCCAGGTTTATGGACTTCGACAAACAAACGTTCACCCACACAAGTGACGCTCTCACTGTGTTTTCACTGCACACCTAAAATGGGACAGCGACATCACATTAATCCACACACTTAGGACGTAATAACTGCCAGTCTGGCCCAATATTACGCATGCGCGTACAAAGACGCCTTTCTGCAGACATCCATTGCGCCGTTAACAGCAGAGAATCGGACCTACATTCATAGTGTGTAACTTGGCATGCCCTCAAGAACAAAATCCTGGTAATAAGACACAAGGTTTACATAACCTTCATATTGAATTTTTTGTATGGAGGGGTGAAAGGCATTATAAATATATTGGAGTGGCTTCTAATGAAACTATAAGTTGTTAAAAAGTTATTGTGGGACATACAAAGGGATTATGACGTCTCAACATGGAGCACACAAAATCTTTGTAACTATTCTACAGAAATGCATGTAGCTAATAATTCTTTAGAACACTCAGACATAAACAAAGCAGTCCATATTTAACTTTTCTAACATATCTTTATATTACTTGGAGCATTCCTCTAACAAAGCAAAATAGTACACCCTTGACTATGAACCCTAGTGCTTCATACGAGTGGCCTTCAGGTTGCTTCTCTGTGGCCAGTTTGTCCTACCGCATGCATGCAGACATTTGCGGCTGACGCGGTTGCAACTGGCAACCAGGGCAGTGACAGAAATTCATGACAAGCTCGGAGCGAGGCAGCTCGGCTCGTAGCGTGTCGTGGCCCGAAGCATGCCAGCAACATCCGAGATATTTCACTGAATTTACACAGACACTTCAGAATATTTACCGCTTCACATTCTTCCATTCAGGCAGGCATCCGGTCCAAACTGTGGCCATGTATCTACTTCCCTGACCCACAGAGCAGAGACCAACCAAGCACTTTAACTGAATAATACCGGACCACCAATGGGGAAGTACCGTCTTCTAATCTCAGCCGTTACGCAGGCTCCAGTGATCTGTGGCATTCTCTAACCATTATTTAGACTTAAAATAGGTCATGGCCGTAAATTAAATTCACCGTGAATAACAGTCTTCGTTTCATCCTGAAAAGACTGGTTTTACACAGTGTTCACCACAATCATCGTGAACGTGACGAGATGTAGGGCTCTGAGTCCTGTCCTGTGAAAAATCAATCTTGAAGATGCTGCTGGTCTCTCCATCTTGTTTTTGGTCGGCATACGTCGCCTTTTCCTTTTAGCTGGTATTCCAGTGGCATCCTGCGTATTCGTGCGTGTTCCGTCTTTTTACACGTTGTAGCCAGTTCTTTCGATGGTACTGAATTTCACCTACTATGTGTTCTAATTTGTTTTTCTCGAATTGTTGTATTCCTTTGATGGTCTAGCCTTGTCAGTCCTAAAAGTGACCTCAGAAATTTCATTTGTGCTTTACATAGTGTCATTAAATGGAAAACTAAAAAGGAAATATAATGCACAACATTGTGGTTTGTCCCATACTGTCTACAAATAAAGTAATCTTTAGCGTTGAAAGCAGTTTGATTTTGGGCTGAAACTGGTTAGCCCTACACACACGCGCGCGCGCGCACGCACACACATATATAAGCTACGTACGTATACATGGGTTTCTTCAGTACCTCCTGGTGAATCGTGAAATCCTAGTAACTTAAAAGTGGAAACCGTTGCTTCCCGACATTTGCTTATGCAGGCCTACTTTCCGATACACCGAGCAGATATTTTGCTTCAACCAGTTACGGCAGACAGATGCAAACATTTATTCTTTTATAAGGCGCTGATCCTGTGGAATATGACCTTCAAAAAGCCTACATAAGAATTCAAATCCTACCTCCCAGTAAGTGGGCCGGGACACACTAGTCGGCACAGCGACTTGATACGGGAGGGAAAATCCGAGGATCGAAGCCCGGTGGGGGAAATTTTTCCGCAAATGCACAGACCGGCCCTGGTGCTTACCCATGCTCCTGTTCAATCATTACTCGGTCTCTTGCCCGGAGGTGAAGCAGACGCGGGGTGGTCTTGACCACCACCCCTCCCCCCTCCCCCGGGTCTTCATGGTCTGTTCTAGGGCGAATTTTGCCTTTTAGATCACAGTAAATATTCATACTGTCCATAGTGAAGACCAGTTGGTTAATCTCGGTATTTATTGTGACAATAATACGGAACGCATAAACGCAATATGTGGGCAAAATTCAGAATTTTCAGTGCGGGAGGTACATATAGTAACTACTGTTCAAAGGGTTCAGCCGGCGATCCGATGAATGCAACCTGTCTACTTGCTACGAACGGAAAGTTACTCCTTGGGCCTCGGCGCGCAACTCTCCTTCCAGCGAGAATAATTAAGGGCGCCATTTTGAAATACAATCAGTGTAGATCTGTGCTGACTGCAGCATAAATTTGAGCCCCCCCCCACCCCCTTCAACTCAAACTCCGAGCGGGACTACAGGAGGGATTCATTTCACTGCTGCCTGCGTGCAAGAGGTGCCCAAGCGTACGTGTAATGATTAATAGCGGACCTAAACCACAGTAGTGGACGCATGTATGCCTTTAATGGCCGTGCAAATTGGATAGATACGTTAACGTGCTCCTAAATGACAGAGATTCACATTCTGAAGTCCATGTATCGTGGCCCAATGTCATGTATCACACCTACAAAACTCTGATAACACTGCATCAAACCATTATGTAAACTGCTCTCGAGAAGCTAACGTAGTGTAAATAACCAGTAAAGGTTACCAATTAGTTGTCGTATTACACAGGTCCATATTTGACACCTATCGTGAAGACAGACTACTGTTAATGAGAGCCTTCATGACCCCCCCACGTACACCTAAGAATAACCAGATAATGCATTTTAGTGGCACATAATTATTTCCATTTGTGTATCACGTCACAGTTCATAATGATTCTGCTATTCGACACCGTATATACAATGCAACTGAAATGACGTCATTACACTCAAAGCTGTTGGTTTCGTACGAACCTGTTGCCTCGTTCTTCTAACCTGAATATGGATGAGTAGAACGGTCTGAAGTTTCAGTTATTATCCACAAACTACACGGCGTCACATCCGAGAAGACAGTGATCTTCACACTCATGGCACTGAGCACGTTAAGTCTTACACTAGTCTATTTTCTTCCTTAAAGCGAGACACTAAGATTTACATCCATACAAAAAAGGGCAAACCTGTTCTCTCTATGTGCTGTATAACATAGATGTCAACAACAATTTCAAATCCCGACATGTAAGGACACCGAAACTTCCTCTTGGCCCTTGTCTCTCCTAGAGTCCTGGAGACGGGGGAAGTTAGGCAGTGTGGGTTGTACAGCTGGCGACCTGGACTGCGCTGTGTCCAGAAACGCACCGTGAATAATAAAGAGGATCTCGGCAGAAATTAGCGCCTCTTCCCGAAATTAATGATGGGAATAGCTGCAATGAGAAGACCTACAGGACGGCCTGATCTTCCAGCTCGCCACATTCCAAGCGCTTAGTCATCCGTAAGTTGCAAGATTTTCACAAGCACGAAATTTCGCATTTCTATCCCCTGAGTTACGACGGGTAACTAGACAGAAAAGTCCCGGATAAATATACTGATTCTCCTTCAAGATCACGACGTTCACAATCATTAAGCATGAGTCATCAGAGCAACCATAACGGCCCTGTACTTAAGAAAACATTAGATTATTCAACACAATCCTGGCAATTTGGGCATAGATCAACCAAGTCGTTCATGTTCGTACAGTTTTCCAGCAAAATTAATATCCTGTTTCCATCCTATGTCCGAACTGTTCAGCCACCCCATAAGTAATTTTGAATTGGAATTCATTCATTCTGTAATTTCTTTTTTGCCTCATGAAAATATTCTGTCAAACACTTTGAAATGCCAAATATTAATATATTTTCGTATTCATACAAAGAACAGGCTTATATGTTAAGTAGAAGTTAATTCTGCTGTTATAAACAGTGACTGGTGATTATACAAGAATCGCCTGCTGCCAATCATACATAATATAAGTTATTATCAATAACTGCCAATTAATCACTATTGTGGTAATATTCACGCACTTGTATAAACCTATGCACATTATAAATTAACTTTACTTCAGAGGTTTACTTACTGTAAGTTATTTTATTGAGAGTAAAGCGATCTTATCCCGAACGACCAACGGGTACTTCTGGTTATTCGTTTCGTATGTGCCCTTACTATTGTAGAAACGAAAATGATAGCTACAAGCACTAAAAACTTAGTAACATTGTGTTTTAATAGGTAGCTAGAACCTTCTGAACAGAACAGTGCACTGAATATCTTCATAAAATACGACGTGCTGAAAATATGCTACACAGTCCGGGAATCACCAGATTAAGAGCACAGTTAATACCGATTTCAGAATCAAAATATCTCCACCCGAAATGGGAAATGAAACGCATTTCAATACGAGAAAATCCAACAGGGTTTTTGATGAGAGTTCACAGCGTCGGAGAAGATACTACATTCGACACATTGGACATAGGAAAATCAAGCCAGGATTTATACATTAGAATACGACAGCAAACAAAGTTTCTTGGCCTACCAGTGACGTGAGTTCTAGCCAATGACAGATATTGATCACACACGGAGACTAGCACCCCCGCACAACAAAATAACGTACTAATGACCGGTCATTAAATGAATCTAATTACGATTTAACAAGCAGCATAACATGGGCTCAAGCAGGACTGTTACTTGCAGACAGGCGCTCCAAACCTGAGATTCAACGACGTCAACAGTCACAACAGGTTAAGCGATTAGAAAGTGATATAGCATGAAGTCAGCAGTCACAACAGGTTAAGCGATTAGAAACTGATATAGCATGAAGTCAGCAGTCACAACAGGTTAAGCGATTAGCAACTGATATAGCCCGAAGTCAGCAGTCACAACAGGTTAAGCGATTAGAAATTGATATAGCATGAAGTCAGCAGTCACGCCAGGTTAAGCGATTAGAAACTGATATAGCCCGAAGTCAGCAGTCACGCCAGGTTAAGCGATTAGAAACTGATATAGCATGAAGTCAGCAGTCACAACAGGTTAAGCGACTATAAACTGATATAGCCCGAAGTCAGCAGTCGCAACTATACGTCCAACCACAATAAAGCTATAGCTTATAATGCCTTCAAAAATCTCGCCACCATTGGATAGACAATTTAAGAACATATTTAATAATAATATATTTATGCTAATTATTACAGCCGTATTTAACGACGGCAAGAATTATTTCCTTGTTTTCTGCTCGATTTGTCTAAACTAACTAGATAAGTAATTATGCTTGGAGCAGGGTCCTTCTCGTAAAGTTAAGCTAGACAAGAAGTTTTACGCATTTTTACGGAAGCCTTAGGTATCCAGAATAGTTAGAACAGACGGTATATACTTAATGAACAGACTCTGCAGTACGTCGTCTACATTAAACAACCAAAGTTCTCTGCTTTCATAAGATTTTGAAATTCAAGGTCCATGGAAACTTTAATAAAAGCCCGACACAATGACGAGGGAGGCAAATTCACTTCATTTCCTCATGCTCACTTCTGTAAAATTATTTTTAATAACAGACTTCATCTACGGATCTCTCTTCGCCTACGGTTTTCCGACCAAAATTTCTTAATCATTCTTGATTCTCTTTTGCGAGCTCCATGTATCATACCTGTTAATTTAATCAATTAAATTTCTTTACATGAAACGTAAAAATTATAAAAAATTTGTATTACGTAATCGAAACGTGTACATTCAATCAGTATAGCGACTGGAAACTGCACAATCGATTGAGCAACTGAGGCACCACTCTCGGCAGAAGGATGGGCATTTTTTCGTCTCCACTCTGAGGTACACTCAGCCTCCAATTCAGTGGATACCGTGTATTCACTGCCCCTCGGTAAAGCGACTGAGTCGTGAAGCTGACCATTAATATCTATCTAATTCCGAGGTTAAAAATGTATGGAGCTTTACCTCCGCCCTCTACATGCGTTCGTGTAAAGATGTTGAATTAAAACAGAAACAATTTTATTTTTAAGTTTTGATCATTGTGTAATTTTATCCATTCTTTGATATCACATGTCCTAGTTTAACCCTTTACAGACGAAGCGTATCTGTTTTATATAAGGACTCAGTGCGTACCGCGCTGTAAACACTCACCACTTCGGTTATAAAAACCAGTCTCTCAATGTTTTATAAGGCAAAAGTTGCTGTTTGTTCTGAGATCCGTACAAAACACATAAACGCAATGTGGGCACCACGTAGAATTTTTTAATGTTAAACCTGGTGGTATGTAAAGTTACCGCTAGGCTTTAAAAGGTTAAAGAAACATGAAGAAATGAATAGATAAGTCATATTTAAGCTCTTTCTTAACATCTCGCTTTCCAATGTTTCTCCGCCATACTTAATTTCAAGTATGCCTACATACACAATACACTTTCCCACCCCTAAGCTAACTACTCAAGTAAAACGTCGGCCGAAGTGTTTCTTTTCTAACAGATAACAAGAGAGTTTTTTTCATACGAAAGTTCCATTTGAATAACAAATACAGAAAAAGTATTTTTTAAATAGTAGCCTAAGGTTGAAATACGACGAAGGACAAAAGCTCCACACCCAGCCTTTCTGGTACAAAGTGTTAACTACGAATAAAGTGAGCTGCTCATGATTTATTCCCTGCCGGCTGCTTGTTCTAATGTGAGGGATCTGTTTCTCGTGTTGTTACCCCAAGCCCTCAGGTCTGTATCGCGCATCTACTTGCCGCTTCATGGCCCGCTCATTCTCATCTCCCTCCCGTAACAACGTTCATATACCACTTTGCTTAGAATAGTCGGAATATTTCTTTACTTTTAAATACTGAATATCTGTAATAGTAGATTTAATGCATTTTTAATTCGTAAATTTTCATACAGATTTCCGAACACTGGCCTTATGATTATGCAGCGTTTGATGTGGCCACTTAAAAACCGCATATCATAAAGTTATAAATTATACTTAGGGAAACAGGTTACTTTAAGTTGTGCGAAGGTAAAGGAGAAATTATTGGTGTGACTAATTAAGGGCCACTACAAGAAGGTATGTGGGAAGTGGAGGTGTAGCTCCATGTACGAAATTCAGCACTAGATGGAAGTGATTAATTAGCTTCACGTCGCTACCGCTTTACCCGCGGGTAAAGCGGATCCGGTACCCACTGAGTATGAGCCGGTCCAAACGCAGCAGAGACGAGAAAAATGCCATGCTGTTGCCGGAAATCGAAGCTCAATTCGTCGTCCGTCCAGCCTGTGTCCTAGTAAAAGCTGCTGTGGCTATTCTAAGTCATGTACGTTTTACTTCTCATCGCGGTTTCTAGATAACCAAATGCTGAATTCAGTTATGGCACAATGGATGCAAACAATTGAAGAGCGGAGATACAGTTGCCATGGTAGCAGCAGATTCACGTATGACAACTGAACATAACAGAAAATTGCATTATCGGACTTCAGCGTTAAACAATGCAATCAATCAAAGACGAGTGCACGGGAAACACTGAAGGGTGTGGTGGAAGCTAGTTGTCATGGTAACGGCGCATTTCTGCAGCATTTCCTCAGTCCGTCTCCAGACAGGACCAGCTGCAGCTCCATTGTCTCTCTCGCTCTTAATATTTAAATCATTTCCGAATACCTCAAACTTGGCAAACTCAGCTCATGGCATAATGATCAATGCCAATGCTTCAAGGAGCTCGGAATCGGACACACCAGAGCATAGTCTTTTATTTCATCGGCAATTCACAGTCTCCGATATGAACACCAAAACGTGTCAACTAACAGACGAAGAAAATTAAAAAACTAGCAGCGCAAAAAATATCACAGATTAACCCTTTAACCTTTTAAAGCCTAGCGGTAACTTTACGTACCACCAGCTTTAACATTCAACAATTCTATATGGTGCTCACTTTGCATTTATGCGTTTTGTACGGATGTCAGAACACACAACAACTTTTGTCTTATACAGCATTAAATGATTGGTTTTTATAACCGAAATGGAGAGTGTTTACAGGGCGGTACGCACTGAGTCCTTATATAAAACAGACACGCTTCGTCTTTAATGGCATCTGTCGGTGTAGAGTTACAGATACTTGCCCTTACCATTTCGAAACTTTACCGTGAAGCGATCAGTGAAGGTGTAACATCCGAACATTCAACATCGAACCACTCTTCTGTTAATTCGAAGCTTTGATACATGTAGTAATAACGTATGAGTGTTGGGGTGTCGTGCCTAGCCCGACTGCATCACAGTCAAGTTCCGAAAGTGCAAACACTGTCTGTTGTCATACCCCTAAAGTATCACGTGTAGGTGCTCGAATGTGCGTGCGTGCGTATTATATATGTATGTATGTGCGTGTATGTATGTATGTAGGCCTACGTACTTATGCAAATTTGCAATGTTTATTGTAAGGAACTCTGTACACCCCATGACTGTTACGTCAACAATGAAACCCACTGAAATGAAAATAACAATAACAATAATGACAATGATATAAATAGCGATACAGTAAGGATGTCACAGTATGTAGTATCGATGTTAGACTGTTTGTGAGCGATTAATTGGAAATGAATTACATAAAATTTACCAGAATTACAACCAGACACTTGATGGATGTTATATAGATACTAGAGGAATTTCAGTTGGCTTCGCTCATAAAGATTACTGCTTGCGAGGAAGTAACTTTGTATGATTTGGTGTAATAATAATAATAACAACAATATATCAAACGACATGATAGGGTGTGTGCTCAATTACACTTCAACGTATGTAAGGAACTAGGGGTAAAATTAGACAGTGAACTCTGGTATGAACATGTACCGAAATCTCTAGAAACAAGTCAAGTGGGCAAGGTAACCATATTATGGAATCAACAAGTGCAAACCGACAGAATTATCCCCAACAATAAACCGGACATCATAACCCGTGATAATGAAGAACGAACATGTATGCTAATTTATGCAGCAATCCCGGGAGACAGAAATGTGATAAAGAAAGAAGACAAGAAGATTCTAAAACATAAAGACCTCATAACAGAAATACAGCGCAAGTGGAACGTAAAAACAAAGGTGACGCCAGTATTAATAGGGGCAACTGAAACCATTTCAAAATCTTTTAGAAAATACTTGAGCAGCATACCAGGAAAGCACGAAATCAAGGAACTACAGAAAGCAGCTATACTGGGCACAGCACACACACTGCGGAAAGTGCTAATGTAGAAGCACAAAAGAGTTTAGTATTGAAGACAGAGTTATGTGCACCATTAACAGTACGCGCAGAATAGCTGCGACACTGTATACCCTAGAAACATGGTTTGTTTCAGGTACATGTGAATACCCGGCATACAGGAGATGATGATGATGATGATGATGATGATGATGGCGGCGGCGGCGGCGGCGGCGGCGGCGGTGGTGGTGGTGGTGGTGGTGGTGGTGGTGGTGGTGGTGGTGGTGGTGGTGGTGCCGTTGTCCTACGCCGCGCCATAAAGACGTACAAGGACCCTGACACCTAATGAAGGTGACGAGTTAACCAGTCTATGTCAGTTCAGACTCCGTTTGGAGTGAAAACAGCCCATATTTCCACTGGGAAAAAGGCTGGGTGACAGCCAGAATCGGCCAGGATTCTGTGGAGAACAATATGTTCAGTTTACTGTTGCACAGACACAATCGCCTCACACACTTCAGAAGTGACAGACTATATTCCTGTCTTCTCAAGTACTAGTCTATAAGCACCGGGGATTTTAAACGAGATCTCGTGAGTAACATGGCAAAGGTTAAACGATTGCCGATTTCAGGAAGCTTCAGTCCGGTGTGTGTCTTCACCTGAAGTGTTCCCCGGAGCAATACCCAGACTATGAGGAAAAACATTTCAGTAAGGAAGGGAAAACACCCAAAGGCTGTTTCTTCCATCAAAACACATAAGAGCGGTTCACAAGCTGACGTTATAAATTTTCGTACGCTATCGGCATGATATGCCGTGCTAGTGTCCAAACAGCAGAGGTCACTGCTATGTACAATGTCTGTCTGTCTGTCTGTCTGTCTGTCTGTCTGTCCGTCCGTCCATCCGTCCTTCCTTCCGCATGGAACAACTTGGCTGCCACTAGACGGATTTTCATGAAATTAAATATTTGAGTATTTTTCGAAGTTGTCCAAAAAATTCAAGTTTTATTAAAATCTGACGAGTAACGGGTGCTTTGTATGAAGACCTATATACGTTTATGATAACATCTTGCTAGATCTTCCTAGAATGGGAAATTTTTCAGACAAGAGTTGTAGAGAAAATAAAAACATACATTTTATGTTCAGTAATGTTTTTTCCGAAAGTCGTGCCGTTTATGAGACATGGTAAAATATGGCCACAAATGACAATATTCTGTAATACACGGCAGAAAAGATGCAAAGACACAGACACATACACAACATTTAACAGTTATTGTTTTTCCACGGCAACAGTGGTTACGCGAACGCGCCCCAGTGTTACGGTATATGTACATTACCTGTCTTATTTACACAAACAGCATTAACTGGTTGCTTGTTATAACGCAGAAAATGAGAGTTTACTGTAACGTTGAAAACTAAGTTATGTAGACTTGTTACACGAAAATCGTATTTCAGGCAATCCTGGTCAAGGAGTTCTGCGGTTTTCCTCGGTTACGAAACACATTCAGAGTTTGTACCCAAATGCCACGTTGCACTGCATGCTTATTATACAGCCCACCCAAACGTAATTTTACATTCTCCGCGCTAAACTAGCACTCTCAGAGTCGTCAATATATCCTCATAATGCAGCTCTCCAGACACATAATTCAGCACCATTCAAAACTGAAGCTAAATGCTAAACTTCTTTCCTCTACGGCACACACAAACAGTAAGTTTCTGATCACTCCACTCTACCTGCTTCGCTCCCATTCTGCCTTTATCAAAAGGACGAGCGGGCAATGCCCAGTAACTTTCAGCGTTATCTTTTTTCTGTTTCTCCCCTGTATGTAATAAATGTAGTTTTTCTCATTATATACTTATATTTTTCTTATGCATCGTCAAAGGATTAGTCCCTCAAAGTGATAAATACACTTCATTTCAATATAGCTGTAATATCGACTTGATATGTAATATAAATTACTGGAAGTACAATTGGATACTTGGAGAATATTATAACGACAACAAAATAATTTAAAATGGCTTTACTAATATAGATTACTCTTTACTAGGAAGTAATGCTGTGTTGTTTGATAGGTAGAAAACAGTATTTTGTAAGAACTTGCTGCCTCAGATTTCGAATGTGAAGACGAAACGAGCAGACTCCTCAGAAGCACTGGCATCTACGTGTCAGGGTACGCGACGCTGCATCCCATAACTTAACCTCCACATTCACTAAGGCAAGATACTGACATCTCAAACTCGCAAGTCAAAATAGGATGCGAAATTTTCCTGTCACATCCTCTAAACTTTTTCTTCTACAAAGATCTTTCAATATACAGGCCAAATTTGCTGAGTGTAGGTAGCAAATCACAGAAATAAGGCGCTAAAGTAGGTAAGCCACGTGCCTGCTACGAATGTTGCTCGCATATTGAAAGTTTTTAGAAGCTGTTACGCACACTTCCGAATCCCGAATGTTGATTTTAAGAGAGAATTTAAGATGCAGCAATATGCACAAGTGCAACAATGCAGGATGGCCGAAATCTTCTTCATCACAGAGAAAGTTACTATTTTAGGATATTCATATTCCTATGGACCTTAATACAGGGTTATGGAGTCGGTACACAAAACTTCCGACTCCGACTCCTAAATGTTTAAAACTCCGACTCCGACTCCGACTACTTTACAAAATCTGAATACGTATTAATAATGGTAAACGTATAAGGTATTTAATCACCACCATGCGAACCATCAAGTTACTTTTTAGACTGACGATATACTCATATAGCTTATATTTAAGTATAAGTCTAATGGCTATTGTAGCTATCAGGACTCTGGACTTGGAGTATCTAGTTAAGATTTTAGATCGAGGTTGGAGTCGGAGTTGGAGTCGAAGTCGGCACATTTTTACCGACTCTGACTCCGACTCCGCTTGCAAGTTCTTCCGACTCCGACTCCCACTCCACAGCCCTGCTTAACCTTTTAAAGCCTAGCGGTAACTTTACGTACCACCAGGTTTCACATTAAAAAATTCTACGTGGTGCCCACATTGCGTTTATGTGTTTTGTACGGATCTCAGAACAAACAGCAACTTTTGCCTTATAAAACATTACGAGACTGGTTTTTATAACCGAAGTGGAGAGTGTTTACAGCGCGGTACGCACTGAGTCCTTATATAAAACAGATACGCTTCGTCTTTAAAGGGTTAATATGGTTGGAACTGTTGGTATTAAAATAGCTTGCCATTCGTATTTCAGTCTTCAAATCTCTGTCAGGTGCTTTATACAATGTTACGTGTCATGATGTTTCAAACAACGGAACTATACCTCCTTTGTTTCTATCTTTGTGTTTACTGCTCCATGATTGGTGTTAATCATGTAAATATTTTACTCGCCTCATTTCCTTCACAATATAGTATACATTATAATTCCTCGACATGGATTCTCAAGACGCCACTAACTGTATGACGCACCCCGATTTCACAAATTTTAAAACGTGAAAAGCAGTGCGTCGTACTTCAGATCCGGGAAATATGGTAACACGTGAAAGGAAATGCCTGAAGATTAAAGAAGTAACTCACAGTGTCGTGTAGGCACAGATAGAGACAGGCAACTGAATGTTCACTATTGCATGAACTTTAAGTGGCCCACTAAGGTCCTGCTTTCAAAACCCCTTGCTTCCACGACTTTAAGCTCTAAGTTGATATCTTCCATTATCACTAATGCTTTCAAGACTAAAGAACAGAGACTGACGTACGAAATAACAGTATAAATGCAGATGGAATCGGAACGTCATGCAAGAAGTAAGATAATTTATTGCGGCTGTGAGGGCGGCGGGGGGGGGGGGAGACAGAGAAAGAGAATTATTCTGTTAGAAGTTTCCCAGCCTTTACTCACTCTCCTTTTGAGAGCGCTAATATGATAATGAAGACGTTACATTGGTAGTTAAGTAGTGGCTTCAGATGAGGGCGTGGGAATTTTGATTTTATGATGAACGGTGACATGCAAAGTTTGGAGAAACACTTTGGTGGCCTTTAGAGCAAGGAGTTTAATTTCGATAAAATTAAATCTGGATGGCTACACAATAAGCATGCAGTAGTAACTCGGAAAATGGGAAACATCTCAGCCTTTGCTCGGAGACAAAAAAAAACCAAAAGTGATGTGTTGTGGTGGCCAGTCGCCGGACCTTCAAGACACTGACCTTCGACCTGCAGTGCTGTAAACGAAAAATGGAACCACTGCTACTTTCCCCGACGTGTTTACTGCTGTGACATACTTCACAGTAAACTACACTGCATCTCCACTCTAAAGAACAACTGGTTAAAGTTATTTAGCCAAATGATTGCACTTTGTTGTGTGAATTACATGAAACGAACTATTCAGGCATGACGCACTGGTTGCCCTGTAGAACGCCAGTCATTCTATCCTAGCATAATCTGTGCTTGCAGAAGTGACAAAAATAGCATAGTTAAGGTGATTTCACATTATTTCATTGTTTCAGCCTCTCAGTCTCCACCCCCCCCCCCCCCCTTCATTTTCGTTCTTCACGGTCTACGCCAGGCTAGGTGAAAGAGTGCATCGGCGGGCGCCTTTCTCCGTGATTCGTGAGTCAATCATATGTTACGTAAATACATGTTCTGGAAAAAGGGCTGTGTCTTGATGTTACGCCATTTTAAACATACAGAGGCCACTTCGCTTTAGAAGGTTAATCACAGCAACAAGTGAGTGACATTGGAAATACACTATTCTGTACCGCTACACGACAGCAGGTATTGGGCTATGGAACAAGCACTGTCAAAACTGGCAGTGTTCAAACACGGACAATTCCACCATCATAAAATCCAAAACCTGTAAAACTGGTCTTTACAATTATTTGTAGTCCACAGCACGTTAGGCAATGTACGCAGTGCGTAAGAATACTGGAGAATGTGTCTTGGGCCTAGAATTTGTGTTTCGTTTCTCTCCACAAAGTTTGTTCGAAGCACTTTCCAATTTTATAAATATTTAGTGAAATGCGTGCACAGCCCGTGTAGGTATTCCTGTAATGTACGCCATATTATTGTTAGATTTTAAACAAAATTCGGCCACGCCGGCAAATTTTAACGAAATCACCCGATTTCAAAAGTCATGCTGGTTGTGAGGGTCTCGAAGTGTAAAACATGGACAAACAGTCAGGCACGGCCAAGTTGACAGGAGAATTTTTTAAACTCTTTTTTGCGAATGCCGCGATTTATGCATTTTATAATGTTAAAGTATTATCTTCAAAGGTGTGGTGAGAATAAACATAAATCTTTCGCCCCTACCCAACGTTTTCCGTGCAGAAGAAAGGCCCTATATGTAGAGTCTGTAAATACATTTATGCATACGTCAACGTCCTAGACGCAAAAGTGTTCTAAGTTCCACAAAGATCGTGACGTTTGAACTACTCGACAAGCTATGATGATTACTTACTCGGCTGACAACGAAATGCTCAAGGGACGTCTGCCTATTGTCTGCCATTTAATGAGTCGGTCAACGAGATAATAAAATGAATATATTTTGTAAGGCCAGTTTCGTAGATAAAATAGCTGTTTACGTTACACCATGTATAAGAAAATACATATCATCTGAAGGACTTATCTTACCTCAATACTGATCCAGATCTGGCAAAAGTTTTCTGCTTCTGCCTGTCGTATGCCCTGAATACTACCACGACACAGGCTTCTGTATGTAGCCATTTTCTTTGTTATCGTTGTCAAGGTGGCAATAAGCATTTGTACTCACCTGGAACAGACAAAGAAAAACGTTGCCCAACTTTTATACACACTCTACGACACTGTTACTTAGAGACTTATACATAAAATTTTTAATTTAATGTGAAATAAAAGATACGGTAGACAAGCCTACATTTATGTGCATATTACTACTAAAACAGAGATTTATATTACAAACGTGTTTTGTGCACCCTAGTCTCTATATTAAACACACCAAATCGACAGCATTTAATTACAGAGATCACAATATGGTTAATGGACATACCTACTGATTTTGGGTCTTCTTTGGTTTTCTTTAGGTTTGATACACTATTTTGCATGGAAATAGGAAATACCACTCCGACTGAAGCAAAACATTAGCATATATGCATGAGGATGTATAATATAGTCATATAATAATTCTGTTTGCTTCATAAATCACGTTTTTAGCGCCTGGTTACAACTTCGTCTGTAGTGCAGGTTGGTGTGAACACAACCTATCGCCAGTCCACGTATGACAGTACGAACACTTCCCGCGCGCTCTTAAGCTTATCCTGCGTTCCTTTTCTCCCGAGAACTGCCTGTAAAAGTACACTTTCCGTACTTTTACAGCAGAAAATATGAAATGTCCCCAGAGTCGAACCCTGCCCGTGCCGCAAACCAAGATCCATTCGCCACTGTTCGTATCCGAGTAGCACTCGACTCGTATATCAGTCCCTTTAAACTGTTAGTTTTATTTTATTTTCATCATCCTGCGAGCATATACGATATTTTTTATGAATATCGGCGATTCCATTTTATCCTTTTTCTGTATTCTATTTTTTCCCCTTCCTTGAACCACGCATTTTCTTTTCTAAAAGCCCGCACTGAAGAAAGAGTTACACGGGCCGGTATAAGGTGCAGGATTTCACGAGTCCCCAGGGAAATCTGACTGCATCACTTCTACTGCCCGCTTCCTTGGTACACTGTATTCCGCTGCCCATATTTCCCTTTCATATTTATATTTCCCTCTCTATTTCCCTCTACATTGTGACGACTGTCATGATCGTCACTTTTCTGGATACGCATCTTGATGAATTCTCGGGATCCGATCCCAGGGCAGCAAAGATTTCATTTCGTTATAATGTCTCTACAATATCGACTGCACCACAGTGACTCAGATCTGGGGCTTACAACACCGTGATCCCGGGATCCCGAATACCAGGACCCCGGTCATTCCCGGCCCGGGGCCCCCCCCCGCTATTCAGATACCGGTATTGATATAACGATACCGTTAGCGGTACTAATTTAAAAAATAATTGTTCATGATTTATTCACATAAAGGTTACAAAATCGACAAAAATAAATCCTTAATATTACTGAATTTGCAACTGACGGGTTCTTATATACAACACATATGTACCGGAAACCTCATAACATCTCAAGATAAAAAGTAAATATTGCATGTTAATGAATAGTTTCAGAGACTATTGTATTACAAAAATCCACAAATATTTTCATGTTACCGAGGTAGTTTTATAACAACAATATGTGATGGCGAGTCATGACGTACTTATCACTAAGATACGCCGCAACAACCAACCGACTACCTCTCCTGGAACTGCAGCGCAATGTTTGTTTTTGGAATACCGGTATTAATAGCGGTATCCCGGTTTCATAAATTAAAAATACTGAAATACCGGTATTAAGATTTTGACCGATATTGTGAGCCCTACTCAGGTCTCTTAAACTCTTACCTTTTGTTTATTCATGCTTTATACTTATTTATTTCTGATTTTTAACAGTGCTTTCTGTAACTCAGCACATACAGCGCCAAATGTTAGGGCGGCTTGTAAACAGTACATTTAATACTGTGTGGAAAGAAGAAGTTGTGGCCACATTTCGCAGTTTGTATCGACGTTTACCTACAGAAACTGACTAACGTCCCGTTTACCTACAGAAACTGACTAACGTCCCGTTTACATTCACATTACACAATATAGGCACACTTTTTAACTTATAGGCCTAACTGGCGCTAGCCATTTCCGTCGGCTCTTTTAATGTACAAAAATCCAACCTTGCAATAAGCAGCGTGTTTGTTTAAACGTGATGCGTGCCTGATAGCCGAAAGAAAATATTTCCAGTACATTCCTTCAACAGGGTGGGTAAAGAAATTAATGTATTAACTGCAGGATATTGAACTAACTGGCGTCGATTCCGACTCACAGCAAATTGGAATAGCGGCGAGCGCTGTGCGCCTGCTGTCACGCGCAAAGGTGTGAGTTAAAAGACTTGCGAGTTGCGCGATTTGAGTCTTCCGCCGCGGTGGCAATTAGGTCTTAGCTCTTCCGGGATCTTACACAGCGTTAAATGGTTGTTACCGACGTTTCGGGAGAGCCCACCGGTCCCATCTTCAAAGGTCAAGCAGTCCAAGAAGAATGCCAGGAACATTTGGGTGCGTAGTTATATAGGGAATGGTGTAGGCAGTGATTGGTTCTCAGGAATTGAAACGAGGCAGCTGGATTAATGGAGCGTGGAGCGCAAGAAGCGAAACCAGAGTAACACAAGAAACAGTGAAGAAATGAAAGTGGACTCGGAAGGGGGAAAGAGAAAGGAAGAAGGCGAGTTCTCTGGGCCCGGCGGAGGAGAGAGGAGAGGAAGATAGGACCGATAGGCTGTCCCGAAACGTCGCTAACTAACTACCAATCAACGATGTGTAACATTCCGGAAGACTGAAAGGGAGTGTTGAGAGTTGTCAGATAAAATAATGCACACCTATTTCGTTCTTGAACGGATATTAGAATCGCCCTCATTATATGAGGTACTAATTCACACTAACTTTCCTTGTAACGTTTAAATACCTTACAGCTACGTCTGTGTATTTTAAACAATTACAGAAAAATGAAGCCAGCAGGAACTAACTGTCAGTCGTTTTGTGTTGCAAACACAAATGTCTTTTTGCATCAATAATATTGACAATTCTTCATTTATACATTTTGTTACGCATTTATTACCTCCAAAAATTTTCAAGAAGTTTTATTCCATACAAACATATTTTGTTTAAGACAAAGTCAAAAATTCTGTCCTGAGTTTTATGTAAAATTGTAGTTCTTTTCGGCCGGTAACGACCAAAATTAAACTCACTCTACATTCTTTTGTACAGAATCCTAATACCAGTTCACAGGAACTCTTTCAATATTCTCGGAAAAGTAAGATGCTATCTGCAGGCATAGAAGACCTGCCCCTTACGCTATCATTTTTGTGCCGTTTATAAAAGAACGCATTAGAAGGATCAACAAACATTTAGGTAATTGGAAACACGAACGCTCCCTTTCTACTCAGCATCCGCCTATCGAAGAAACCGCACGACAGGTTTCAGCCAAGTGTTCGCAAACTGGAAGAGCCTTCACCGATCGGGTGAGCTTGTTTATTTTATCTTCCGCACGAGTTCTCCAGCAGAATAATTTTTTTTACACATATTCGGCTCTTTTGAAGCTATTTCTCTGGTATATCTTGTAGCCTTCTCCATTGGAAAGGTACACAGAACAGTTTTGACTGCACCAAGTGTCACAGCACAAGGGACTATCGGCTGCTTACAGCTTGACATACGGCTGCTGAAGCACAACCTAAACATGCTGCGTCGACATCCCATAACGACATGCACTGTCGCATTCGTTAGAATGCTTTTCATTTCTCTAATATTTACAGAGATAAAAAGAGGAAGTTCTCGTTCATCGCGCGGGATTGGTTGCTTCCCTTGTCACTAACAGGTAAAGCTTTAAAAAAGGAGTAGCTTTGACCTTAAGAAAGTAAAGTTTACTCATGTATTTTGCCCTTTTATTCGTAATGAAAAATAACACAAGTTTCCTGTAACTGGAAGCGTTCCCATCCTAAGACGAAAGGATGACGGGTTACCTGCTGAGATGGTTGCGATATAAGATGTTCCTTATCACTGATAAAGTGACGAGATTAGTTCGGAAGCCTGCAGATAACAGCATATTAAATCACTTTAAAATACATGCAATACGCCGGCATGGACTGGATTTAACCTTTTAAAGCCTAGAGGTAACTTTACGTACCACCAGGTTTAAAGGTAAGAAATTCTACGTGGTGCCCACATTGCGTTTATGTGTTTTGTACAGATCTCAGAACAAAGAGCAACTTTTGCCTTATAAAACATTAAGAGACTGGTTTTTATAACCGAAGTGGAGAGTGTTTACAGCGCGGTACGGACTGAGTCCTTATATAAAACAGATACGTTCCGTCTTTAAAGGGTTAACCCTCTCTGCGTAAAGGCCAGTGGCAGGTTGTTGCGAACACTGACGTTCGGATTTCATAGAAATGGGACATACCACGTCCAGCTGAGGGGCTATCACGTCATTAGAACAGGCACCAAGTACTGGAGTAAGACGAAATATCTATATTTATTTATATGTCAAAGAAGAAACGACTAAATTATTTTCGTCTACCCTGAATATGAAGGAGCACATTCCGCTCAAAACGCCGGAGAAATTCTGCCAGACTACAGTGTGTTACATACCGAAAGACAGCCGACTTAGACAAAAATTATTGTTTCGAATTCCAGTCAAAAACAAAGAAATGTCACATATATTGCCAGTCACGTGCCACCAAAGCTATTCCTGAATATGTGTAAAACGAAAGGCGCCGTAATCCCAGGCGATGTATTTTTCAAAACAGAGGAAGATGTGCGCTTTCTGTTCTGCAGATCATTAGATCCGAAATTCCGTAATGAAACAACGGAAAGTGAGACAGCGTGTTGTTGCCGCAGAATCGATAGTGACGAAAATGTCACTTGAGTTGTGTAACGGAATTTGTCGCTTAATCGGATGCCATGGCGTAGCATTATAACTGAAAATAAAGATAACGTGCCTCACTAATTTCGAAAATTTAGGGCTTTTAAAACCGAAATGGTCACATGCCAAAATAGGTGCAGAGCTTTGTGGTTTTATAACGGAAAATAAATTGCTTATATCCATTAATAGGTGTGACGTATTGTGGCCCTTTATAAGAGGAAATAATCTCTTTTTCGTCAAAATGCCTGGAAATTTGTGGATCTTTATATCAGAAACAGATCATCACCTGCGGCAACAGGTCAATATACAGTATTTAATTACCTGTTGTAGAAGGCCATGTTTAAATAAGTTAGTGTGAAAAAGAAAATGCTTAATATGTGCTTAACTTTAGCCCTTTTCACGTTGTCTCCCTTAAAGGCACTGACTTTTCTTAACTGGATTTAACAGGCTTTTCAAATCAGTGAAGCACAATATGCCATATATTAACAGTTAACTTACTGTTTTAACGGTATTCAACTGACAAACACAATCTACGGCAAAAGAGAGTTAAAATATTTCCCTCCAAATCTTTAATTACTAGCTGTTTAAGCTATGTCTGCTGTTATGCAACCTGCAAGATGAATAAACCTTTGCCATCACAACATTAATTTTAAATACTTCACAAACTTCACGCCAATATTATTTTCGTATCTACGTTTTTGCCTCTCAACTGGTCTATTTCCTCTAATTCTCCCACAGTAAAACAGTCAGCACGTACGTATTCTGTTTCTCGAACGTGCTGCATATGACATCCGGTTCCATTTCGTTTGCACGCTTTAGATGACGTGTTCAAAAGTAGTCCTTTTATGGGTATATCCTGTCAGGCTCTTTGTGTGTCTCCCTACCTGTCTGTCTGTCTTCACGTTTCCTTCCCGAAACTGTGGAACAGATTCTTACGTCATGCTGTTCCCTCAATACATATATATATATACGCACGCACACACACACACACGCGTCTGTATGTTTCATCTGAAGCATTTATAGGCTTAACCATTGGACAGCATGACGTTTACCACACAATACTTAAAAATTCAGTTCCTACCTCGAAGTAAACAAAGTGTGTCTGTCTCCATTACTAAGGCTAACCGGTTAATCTGGCCTGCAGATGGATGCGCGTAGTCAGCTTCACGACTGGGCCCTTTAATTCTGGAGTAAAGCCTCCGGTACACATTGGTAAAGGGGGCTGATTGAGTCATAGGACCGACTTGGGCACTCCGCAGCAGAATTTTTTTTTCCACCCCAGCCAGGATCCTCTCCTGTTTCCTTGTTGTCCTGTCCATAGCCTAAACCTTGTAATGACACAGTTATGCCGGCACCTTATGTAAGGCATATTTTAAGTAAATTATATGGAAAATATGGGTATATTCTGCCTCAATACAGAGTGATAAATATAAAATAAATGACCGCGAGGATAAATACGTAAGCAGGATAGTTAAGGTAATATCTGAAGACAACAATACTGTTGTTAAGGTCGTGTGAGAAACTGCAAGGGGTTTCTATCCATTTGGAATGAACTGTAATGACACCTAACGAGCAGAAATGGTCTTGCAATTAAGACGTCATAGAAACAAGAGACTTTAGGTTCCCCTCCAGAAGAAAGTGAAAGGAAATTGAAATTAATCATTTTTAAGACCACGTAATGATATTAATCAATGAGGTCATTAATAAGCTGGCATGGAGAGTAAGGGTTACAAAGTTTGTGATCCCCTGACAGGCTGTGTGGCATCGGGCACCTGCAAAACTTGTTCGCAGGAAAGGAAACTTTAACTTCCTAACTTCCACCACCTTCCAATTATATCCACCCTCCCACCACCCCTCACAGAGAAGTCAGAAACACATTAACCAGGCACTAACCTCCCAACCTCCAGCTGAATTAAAGCAAGCATACATTATAGGTAATATGCAAAGTCAGCTCCTCTTTAAACAACACAAAGCTTGGCGAAAGACAATAAATCACTCAGCTTGTTACCGTAGCTACTCATATGTGTAATAAGGGATAAGTAGCTATCCCCATCCGTCCCTTTGCGGTAGCTTGTAAATAATGGCTGTAGGAAGTTTTTTATTTGCTGTTAGACGCGTGTAATTCGTTTTATGATGGTTTACGGGTTTTATACCTGCTAAGGTGTTGCTTCTTTTCTGAGGGTATATGAAAATGCAACCAGGTTGTGAATTTTAAGTTAACCCATTAACCCTGGAAAACTCACCCCCTGGTAAGAGGGTGGAGTTAAGTTTCATACATAAGGAGCAAAACTCGCCTCTCGTTCTCGCTTGAAAAAACGGCTGATTGTGCTGCCATCTCGAAGAAACGAAACCACGTGGCCTTTTCATTCCGTAACTGTTTTGCCTTTCTCCCACAAAACCCACCGTCTGACGCAGAGGTACTTTTCGCCATACCCGATACAGTTACTTGATATTTGGGGATCCATGGCGTGACTCTGAAACTGACATGTGAAGTAGTGTGCCGGCGTTTCGGAGGAACCCGCTGCCTCCACAATCAGAAAGAACGGTCAGGTTCCTCTGACACGTTTGCAAATATTACCAACACTACACGGCGTCACGTCACAGAATGCGGATATCTCCACTCTATAATCAAAGATTAGAGGTTCGTTTTCAGTTACACCATCGTATATAATTTGTATGCACGTTAAGAAATGCCACAACAGTGCAACATATTTCATGTTCAAAACTGCTGCTGCTTCTCTTTGGCTTGAGTCTCTTACAACGACTACCCACATTTTTAGAAGCGACTATGCAAGCGTTACACATTCTTTATTATCACTATATCGACGATGTTATGGTTCGTCCTTATATTTAGTTCGTGGAGGGTTAGGGGCACTTAACTTTTGTTCGATATTATATTATATTATATTATATTATATTATATTATATAGATTTCATTGCCTGTAGTCATCACTCTCAAAGTCTCCTAGTACATGACGCCGTGTAGTTTGGTAATTTTTACTAAAATATTAAACAAACCTGCTACTAGTTCTCCTACCATAAACACACATACGTCAAAGCACTTCACGTTAGTAACCAGCTACATTGCGTCTCATACAAGAAAATACTAATTTTCAGTGTTATAACCAGCCAATAAATAAATAAATAAATAAATAAGGAATAACAGGGAGGTTCGTTTTTAAGTGCAATAAGCGAGTATTTTGACAGTATCTGTACATCAATAGTTTTATCTGCAGACACTTCATACTTTGACAAAGGCGCAAAGGACGCGACACTGCGCACTTTTGCGTGCCAGACGGAGGTACTGGCCGTTACACTGTCCACAGTTTGCCGTCGCCGTAGTTCAAACGTAACCCGTAAAGGTGAACTGAAAATAGATTCGGAAAGTCACACTACGGAAAATATGAGGTTACTGTAACATTTAAGGATAACGTAACCACTTTAAATACAATATTCTTCTAAATAATACACAAAAAATGCATTTATACCTCACAGGAAAACATCTCCACTGCAAAGACAAAGCCGTTAATACTCTTTAGCAAAGTAACTGAAGTTCACTGTGAAAATCACAAGAAACACATAAATATAGGGTGAGGAGAAAACACAGTCCTTTGATTTTACACGAGCCGATACATATAGCCGTAACCGTGTTTTACAATTTATAATAAGAAAATCAAAATTTGATTAAATATAACATATTACAGTTCAGAGCTTACTTTTGAACTGCGCAAATTCATCCGGCGGCAGTTAAATCTTCAAAACGAAAATGATCTCTCTGTTGCTTCAGAGATCTGTGACGTCACTGCTGATTTAACACAAAACTGAATTATGATTTCAGATTCGCCCTGGGTAAGCAATGTTTTCTCCTATGCCTGTTTAAAATTAGCCTGTATACAGATATAATGTGATGGAATTAACAGACAATGCCGTATACTACAAAGCGTGTATATCTACAGTAGCGGACCTACGTAAATGTAGGGTAAATGGACATGAACAAGCAGCCCAAAAGTGCTTGCAGTTTCCACGCTTGGCGTGGAATTTCATGTATAATTGCGTGAATGTTAACCTCACAAATGACTTCACATCGTTGTTTGCACCGTGCTTTTTTATTGAGTTAGTGTCCAGAAAATTCGCCGCCACCGACACATGTCGGAGCAGAAATGATCTTGTAACAACTTTTGTTAAGCACTAAATGGTGCATTATTGTTGGTAACTTCTCAAATGACATTCTGCTTGACAGACATATGGCAGAAAAATGTAGCAGAAGATGACATAACTCTGTGACATTTCTGTAAGGTGTCAACGCAAATCAGCGAGCTGTAGGGTCGGAGCAGGCAGCGCGGACAACTAGCCGCCTGGCGTTAGGAATAACATAAATAATATAATAAGAAACGATACAATATTCACGCTAGAACATAATTAAATACAGATGCAGTTTCTTAATGTCACGTCTTGATTAGGCTGCAAAACTAGCTCAGTCAGTAAAGTGATCCGACTAAAAGCTGGACGATCGGGAATCCCTGTCCGTCAGACGCACTGGGATTCTCTCCTGTATAGCATTCACAATGTTTCTGGGGCCAAAACAGTGCCTATTCAGTAGATAATTCTGACTTGAAAAGGTTTATTTCTACTAGTACGACGTTACTAAACATTTCTTTGGGTTCGGCTGTGAGAAATCAATATTTCAAGGCTGCGGTATTTTAAAGATTTGTAGTTTATTTACCGAGGCTGCCAGTAGCTCAGCTTATAAGGTGTCAGTTGGTAGAAAGAACAGTTAAAAGTGAATTTAATAGAATTTGGTAGAAACTGGTATCAAAATACTATACTGAAATTTGACTGGAGGGATTGAATAAACCTACACGGCACGTCAACCAGAATGGCCAGCGTACCGGCACAGCAAAAGACATGAGGATCCCACATTTTGTGGCTGACAGTGGGCTGACCCGATAACAGCAGAATCAATAGAGCCTGAGGAATAAAATATTCCCAGCGTGAGTTTGTATTATATCCCACAATACATTACGCGATCAACAATAAAGTAATTCCCGAGATGTCCTGATTTATAAGACCTCCTGCCACTGACCAAAGCGTGGACAGTAATTTCCTCCATTACGCACAGTGATTAGACAGGCCTTCTACATGAAATTGCGCCTGCAGCTCAACATTCTATGGCTTCAATTGTTTTTCCTTATTCTAGTTCATAATAAAAAGCGCGAAATTTAAACTGTAAATTTTAGTGTTCCTAAAGTGTGGACATAAATGGTTCTTAACGCATCGAATTCCTTACACTACTGGACAGACACAGAATTACAATTTTTGAGAACAGCATATTGAGAATATCCGGAACTAAGAAGGAGGCAGCAATGGAGGGAAGAATGAAATACCCAAAGAAAAGCTTCACTTTCTTTACTGTTCAAAAAATATGGATGAGTTCGGGAGGACGGGTTTTAACACGCATGACAGACATCATAATTGCGTACAAATGTTAGTCAGAAAACCTGAAAAGAGGAGTCATCTTGAAAGAACTGGAATAGACTGACAGATAATATTAGAAGGCAACTTAATAAATAGGGTGGCAGGCTGTACACTGGATTAATACATCTAAGGATTGGGGTCTGTTGTGAAGGTGGCAGTTAACGTACGTTTAAGTTGTCTATTATGTGCATTTTTTTATCAATTTATTCAATTTATTATACAAACCAAACGCACATTATTAGTTACATGTGAGTGTTAAACATGTATCTTCGACATGTTTCGGTGCAAGCGTACTAGCTTCAGGGTGCGCAATATGCCAGGTTTAAAACCAATTTCTAGTGACAATCTATTATTCACACGGTCCCAAATACTGTACTAGGCCTCATTCTTTATGCCATTTATGTATAAAAGTGCCATTTTTAATGTTTTTAAAAACTTATAGTTGAACTACGACTCAAACATCTTACATAATAAATATTATTTACGCAAATTAAAATGACTGTTGCGGCTGGTAGTGGAGACTTCTAGTTGTGTGGCATTATACGTTCGGATCTCTAGTGCGTATCTCAATCCAAGTTGGATCGGGTCCCTGTGTTTATGCTGTGTCGTGTATCGGAGCCAGTAAGTTGCCCACTCCCATACTGGTTCCGATATACGACACACTCACGTCTATTGCTATGCCACTTGGTACACTGCTAGACTGCACTTTTTCTTTCCTGTGGCGTAACAGACCAACTCGGACCTAAGCCGCCTCATTGTTGAGGTTTCTAGATCACACACAATTACACACGCACATTCGGTAGGACTCCTCTGAACGAGTGGTAACCTCGTCCCAGAGACCTCTACCTAACAACACACAACACTCACAAGAGACATACATCCACACCCCGCCGGGATTCGAACCCACAACCCCAGCAAGCGAGCAGCCACAGACCCACACCTTAGTCCGCACGGCCACTGAGATCGTGCTAAATTGCACCGGTCAAAGATATTTATAAACATCAAATATAAAGAAATTCGAAGAAGTTGCGCTGAGGGCTTGAAATCTTGCAGTGAACATACGCTTGATCTGCTAAGGCACAGTGATATGTTTATCGCCTGCGTAGTGTGGGCCATGAAAGGTGGAAACTGAAGTGTTAAATACTGCGCAGCGTGGGCCATGTAGGGTGGAAACTCAAGTGTTAAATACTGCGTAGTTTGGGCCATGTAAGGTGGAAACTGAAGTGTTAAATACTGCGTAGTGTGGGCCATGTAAGGTGGAAACTGAAGTGTTAAATACTGCGAAGTTTGGGCCATGTAAGGTGGAAACTGAAGTGTTAAATACTGCGTAGTGTGAGCCATGTAAGGTGGAAACTGAAGTGTTAAATACTGCGTAGTGGGAGCCATGTAAGGTGGAAACTGAAGTGTTAAATACTGCGTAGTGTGAACCATGCAAGGTGGAAACTGAAGTGTTAAATACTGCGTAGTGTGGGCCATGTAAGGTGGAAACTGAAGTGTTAAATACTGCGTAGTATGGGCCATGCAAGGTGGAAACTGAAGTGTTAATTACTATTACATAAAATTAACGCTCCGAAAGTGTTAAAGTGGCGTTCAGATATAAGCCAAAAAAAAGTGGATTATATGATTCGAAGCAGTAAGAGGAACGTGTTACCGAGTTCACAAGAAACAAATAACAGTACGCTAAAATTCGAACCACGGACCCAGTTCAATAAATATGACTAATGTCAAATGGTAGAAACCTCAAAAAATGAATCACGTTTTGTACCCCATAATTTTCGGACCTTCGCTTCGCATTTCCGTATCTCTTATGCCTCATTAAATCATTTAGACCTGCAGCAGAAGCGGGACAATAATGCTCAGCAGGGGGCGCTAAACAACAAATCTACCATTGTTATCTGTCCAATCATGTGTCAACAATGGCCAGCACCCCAAGCGTGTAATCGTGGAATATAATAGGGTTACATACCGACGAATCGATATTTACATCCGCGTAATCAAGCAGAAATAGACCGCCACTTACTGAAAAGTATTCTCTTTCAGATACCTTCATTCCTAGCTTCTGGGAAGTGGCGCCGTGAAACTTGTCGACGTTTCAGAGAATCTTGAGGACTGCAGCTGCCAATGGAGTCATTAGAACCCCGTGTAACGCCGACGAACTTCTATCAGACTGAATACCGTCAAGTCTCAGAAGACAGTAATAATCGTGAAAACCTAATTCTCACATGGCTAATGTTTTCATTGTTCCTCAACCCACTTAGACGGAAGTCAACAGTATAAATTGCATAAGTTCACTTAAATCAAAAGAGTAAATTATTTTGTAGCCGTCAGAATACAACAGTGCCTCTGCCTTTGGACTAGGAGAACAATCTGAATCATGATGTGCTGAAGACAAAATATTTATTAATTGATTGGTGGTTATTAGATACAAAATTGAAAATGGATCACTGACAAATACATAAACATGCGAATAATGAAACAAGGGTCAAAAGGAAAATAAACAAGTAATGACAATATCTGAAACGTTTTGTGGTGAAGTTGGTCCAAAAATTCACACCCACAGAACGTACAGTTACCAGGGCCAACAGTGTTGTTTGAACTCAAAACATAACGGATCAAAGCTGCAATAACTTTCAATGGAATATAATTTTACTGCAATTTTAATCGCCTTTTACATACACGCAATTAGCGCGTGTCGTTCTTTTTTATATGCATACCGGTTGTGCCTAAGCATAAAAAGTGGTCATTTTCTTCCACATTTGCGTCATAACAGGGCGTTCAGTAAAACGTTATGGCGCAACCAAACAATAACAACTTTCCCTGCCCTCGTTACGGTCACAAATATGGTGGTCCCCTAGTTAACCGCGATAGAGACAAAAGAAAATCATGACTCGCAGTAATGATTCTCGTTGCCTGCAGATGCCACGCAACACTCGAAGCACTGTGACCACAGGCACGTTGAATTTAAAACTAGAGAACGTTAATATGATTTTACAATAAATCACTCCGTCCGTTCTTGGTTTATGTCATTAGATTCTGAATTCCAAAAGATTCAGATCATTGAATAATAAAACTCTGAATACTGAAATGATATGGGGCGATATTGGCCCAGGTTAAGACACTGTCCCGCAATTTCCTACAAGGACTGAGTATAGCCACGATATATATATATATATATATATATATATATGTAAAGCTATTCCATTACAGGCCTGGACAGGTCCCGAGGGTTCCAGGAGGTTGATGTTCCCAGATTTCTAGACAATCGGCTCATGAAGTTGGTAAGGTTGTCAGCCCTACGCATCGGCCGCCTTTATCCCCCAGGAAATATTCCTGGTACTCCTATCTTCCAGAGGCTATGTCGACCCCAGAGCCATAGTACGGCCAGAAGGATTATGTCAATGAAATGTGTGTGTGTGTGTGTGTGTGTGTGTGTGTGTGTGTGTGTGTGTGTGTGTGTGTACAATACAGAGCGTGGGATTCTGATGTCTGCACGGCAACTTGATATAGTAACTCGAGCCACGCATGTACGCAGCGTCTTGCTTAACCCTATAAAGTTGCGTGCTGGCTGTATATACCACAAACTTTATGGGTACGTTAAAAATTCCGCATGTTACAAAACGGTGTGGGCTACTTACGTTCTTCGTATGATTCTAACAACGAACTGCAATTATTTTCTATACAACATTAACTTGCTCTTCGTTATGAGATGCAGTGTGTTTACTTTGAGGTACGAACTGAGTCGTGACAGAGTTTACCTAAAAGTTTCTAAGTATTCAAGTCTAGGGTATTTTTATTGAACCAATACTCCAGACTCGTATTTTGTTCATCTACTTTAGACGTTATGTAGTCTTAGCAATTAAGGGCGTTGTTAAATAGGAATGAATGCGCCCATTCTAAGGCCACGAGTTTCACATAACAACTCCAAACCTTCCGCACCTCAAGAGCTCTATTTGTATCCCCTGACTAGAACATAATGACAATATCCTCGTTCTTTTTGTTATAGCTCTGTTACAAACTTTGTACCCTCTTTCTTTTCTGGAACCCTCACGACGATGTTACCCTTCCACCCTTATACAGTACAAAAATTTCTGTTGTGTTGAAATTACGTTACGTTAATTAACCTTTCAACAAGGCTTGTTAATATTTATCGCTGTTTTCTGTTGTGCTGGTATGCAATAACAAATTTCTTGCTGATAATGTGTCCCATACTGCGGTTTTCGACGTCGTTGCTGTAAAGTTACTGTTTCAGACTGCTAGTTTCTTTACTCTGCTTCCGATTTCATGATAACTGCAACCCAGACACACACTCCCTAAAATGCCTCACACATATTGTATATAGTCGAAATTCTAATTATATATATTATATATACATATGTATATGTATGCATACATGTGTACATATGGGAGAGAAGAGAAATGCATAATACAGAGACCTGATGGACTCAGCCCGCTTGGAAGAGAGATGAGTAGGTGGGAGAATAATACAAAAATCTACCTAAAAGGGTAGTGACCAGTTGCATGCGGTTGTTAACTTGATGATAAGATTACAGTTTCCATAAAATGAGTGGAATTTCTGAACCAGTTACAAAACTGTTAGCTTCTCAAGTATGACTCTGACCCACAAAAATCTACTGTTGCCATATCGACTCTTTCCGTAGCACACAGACAATGGTCAGTCAAATAAAACAGCCGGGATGTGGAAGGAAATGGCAGTAGCCTTATCTTAGCCACTATCCCTGCACAATACTAAGATCCCTGCACTTACCTGGAGGGACTGTGAAAAAAAAAAAAAATGAGAAACCTAAGTCAAGACACCTGGTCTCTCTGAGTCGAAATTTGAACCCAGGACCTCCTAACACTGAGCACTAGTGCAACCCACTTTTTCGAAGAAGTTGGGAGCGGATACCCAGAGGGAATTCAGAGGAAGCGCTCCCTGTCACGCTGAACTTCAATGTGTCATCATCAAAGGACAGAGGATTCTCCTGCAGGTTTTTATCATTCCATCCCGCGTCGCCGTCGTTATTGAGGTATAGCACATCTCCAGGTAATTCCCATACGTCTGGTGCCTTTTACTCCACTGGTACATTTCCAGTCTTAAGCGTCTCAGAAAATCGGTACAATCTGTAGCTAACAAGGATTTGTGGTGTTGGATTTATAGTATCCCATATGCACCAAACTTCATATGGTTTCATTATCTTTTCGTCTGGGCCACAAGGTAAGATCTGGGAACATCAACCACAAACTGGGTGTATGCCGAGAGTCCGTCCTCTTGATCACTGCTAGACTAGCTCATGTCCATTTCTACATGTTCTTTGGATCACTGACACACGGAAGCTTTTAGCTGCACCACTCGACCAAATGATTCAGCGAAGCGAACGCAACTCTACGACGTTCGGTCAGATTACTTTTCCATTTTGACAGGAATGAGTCTTCTCACATAAACTCCGGAATTAATTCTTCTTATTATTATTCTCGTCGTCCTCCTTTTCCTTCTTCTGGTCCGAACAAAGTTTGGAACCTTGCAATGTTGAACTCTCGCTGTTTATGTCTTAAGAGATCGTCAAAGAAACCAACTATGAACACCGACGTTCGAACCTTCCAGCCAAAAGTACCGTGATACAATCGTGCCCCTTTGGCTGTTACAGACTTATAAATTTTGCATTTATATCCTGTGTATCTCAAATAATTATTAAAGCAAATAAACTAAGTACAATCAGCGTATGTAGTTTATTTGCTTTAACGAAGCCTTCAACTGTTACGACCAAAGCCGAGGCTAAAATGGACCCACTCTAACTGTTCGTAGGCGTCTCAAGTATCACTTAGAAAAGTACAAAGCGTAATGCAAGTCTGTACGGAGACGCTGATACATGCGTCGACCACTGACTTTTAGAAAACTTATCTCATTAGTTCTCCCAACCGTATGCATATATCTTCACGCCTAATTTCGTCTCTGAATGCTGCTCCATGTAGCTACTGGTGGCAGAAATCATGTATGTACTGCGTCTAAACATTTCGCTTCCATATTTTAAAACGGCAGCATGGAAAAACACTCGTGAAAAAACCAATAAATATTGGAGTACATTATTTCCAGACAAATGTTTCCTTTTTTCCTAATCATTTCCGCGTAAATAATTCGCTTGCCACTTGGAAGTAACTTCATATACTACATTTGAGGTTCCCACGACGGTAAGGAGTAACAGTGACGTCTTACATAATGTACCGCCGTGTAGGTTGGTACAAAATATGTAAAATAATCTTCATGCTGTTCACTTCCGTGCATATAATTAATTTAGGAAAAATTAAACCAACAAATGCAAAATATTTAGTTTTTTATTTAGCTTTTATTCCAACTTTTCCCCGACATGTTTCGGCATTTTTGTTGCCATTTTCAACGGGGTTACTTTAATTACATTAAACTTCTTTGAACTTGCGGTAAGATGTGACTCTTAAAACTTTTTAAAAATGTCTTGAAAGTTAAGTTTAAAAAATGTCTTGAAAGTTAAGTTTTTAACTTTCAAGACATTTTTTAAAAGTTGGAGTCTCGGCAGGGAAACTGACCTTCCTGAGAAGTTTTTCGTGGTTTTCCGCAGTAATGTCCGACAAATGCAGGATAACATCGCGATTAGGTACGACTGATTTCCTCCAATTTACTTCAAAATTATCATTTAGTAACCATCGTAATACAAAATCTTAATTAGTCTATACATTGACGGTGTCGTAACTAAAAATTAATAAATCAACATTTGATATTTTTAAAAAATTCATCCGTCTTCGAGATTATAATGCTTAGAAAATGTGGGCACGACAGGAGAAAACTGAAGGTCTCTTTACGTATCACAGTGAGTAAACTAGCAACCACATTAAAGAATTCAACAATACAGTATTTAATAATGGATATATTATAATGTAAATGAATTTATTTACTCTACTGCAGATGATCAGTAAAACTGACAAAGAATAACCGCAAACAAAGGAGCCGGAGTAGCGCATTGCGACTAGGTTACGGACTGAATGGTCCGGGGTTCGAAACCCTGCAGGAGCAAGAGATTTTCCCTCCTCCAAAACATCCAGACCGGCTCTGCAGCCGACTCAGCCTCCTATGCAATGGGTATGGGGGTTTCTTTCGAGTAGGTAAAGCGATCGGGGTGTGAAGTTAGCCACCCACCTCCATCTAGTGCCTAGGCTAAGAATGTGTGGAGCTATACCTCTGCTCCCTCTGTATGCCTTCATGCCATGGACAGGGAAAACTTTACCTTTACGTTCTACTCAAAAACGAAACCAAGCATTATAGCGCAAAACACACACATCAAAATATCTGGTAAGAAACAAGGTCCAGCTTACAAATATACCGAAGAAGCAAAAATGGAACCAAGAATGTATTATCAATAAATTCTTGTTACAGTTACAAATTTTACTTACTACATATGTTGGCTTAACAAATGTAGAATAATGTGTGAACACCAGGCAGGAAATTTACTGGAATGCCACTGTCGTGTACACAGCCTGGGCAGCGAAGGCATAAAACAAAATATTACACACTGGGACTAAAGATGATATCAATATTTGTATTAAATTAATTTTAAAAATACTTCTAAAGAAACAACAACTATAACTATTACAAATACTTTTCCAATACTTTGTTTGTGGACATATATAGTACACAAAAACGCAGGGTTTCTAAGTTTTTCAGACACTGTAAGGCATTGTTATTCCTCGAATATGTCCTGGTAGAAACACGTAATATGACATATTTTTATTTGGCCTGATGTTGGCTTTGTGAGGAATACGAACCATGTAGCCACTATTATATTTTAATGAAATACATTTTGTTGAATGACACATTCTCCCCTTTGATTCCTAACAACCAGACATTTTTTCCAGAGATCCTCTAAGATTCGCTGGTCGAACCCAGAAATGCCAAAACAGGTAAGCTCGTCCCCCCCCCTCCCCCCGGCATTTTGTATAGGATACTGCACCATGCCGCACTGCAGTCGGAAAGGGGTTGGAGGGGAACTCCTGTTTCATCAGGGGAGGGGGTCACAAAAGCGCAAGGCTTGACTGGATGATTCCATTTCGCAGATCCTATCACTTAAATTGGGTTTATGTTTAGCCGTACATATGCTTACAGAAATAAGGAGATCTGCCCTGTTCCACTCTGCATATGCTACGCCTTACAAGGAACATCGTCAGCAGGTGCCATATCCTTAGAAAGCACGTGCATGAAGAATAAAAAGGAAACCATCAGACGACAGTAAAAAATATAGCCAATTAATAAATCTAAATGGAAGGAAATATGTCGACAGGTGACGAAACAGACCAAAAAGAAAAGTTCGAGTATTTGCCACTTCTTCTTCGTATTCGGGAAGTCCCGGGTTAAAATCGCGAAACGCGGTCTTTCGTGGTATTTCTCAGGCCGTCCAGGTAAGTTTCTGGCTACTGTCTCAAACCAAATGGGTCCACTTACTTGCAAACCCTTTCAAATTACTTAAAATTACTTCCTTACGGTACCATCCTACCACTCGACACTTAAAACGAAACACTTGGAGACATATTAGGAAATATCCATTATTTCTTGAGTCTATTGCTGTTTCCCAGCACACGACGTACTGCAGGGCATGGAGTCCAGAACGACATGTGCTGTTTGCTACTAATGTTTCAAAAACGCGGGCCGACAGTTACTGTAAACTGTGTCGAATTAATGTGCCTTCGATTAACACACCGCCAAAAGTACATTGCCTATATTATTTTCTTTTTGTGATAACAATGAACCAAACGTACTCGGGAGTGTTTCAGGTATAATCTGTCATATGCCGTGATAACGTTCCTTAGGTTAAGTTACACCGACGTTGTCAAACATACTTATATCAGAAGTCCAACTGTTACGCAGAGCAAAATGTGGTCTTCTTGCTCTTACACATACTGTACCTGTTTAACATGATGTGTTCTCCGTACATTGCGCAGGTCCTGCCTGCAGCCCATACCTGTTTAACATGATGTGTGTTCTCCGTACATTGCGCAGGTCCTGCCTGCAGCCCATACCCAAGCCAAGCCACGCAGAGGGGAGTGTGCTATGACAAGTCCTTGGAACACTGGGTACGATTTTTAACGAAACAGAGCCAGCAGCTTAATTAGTGTCACTCACGTTTTAATTAGATGTTCAGTACAGGTGTTAACAGATCAGGAACCAACAGTTCCTCATCATTTTAATACGTATTTGGTAATCAATAAATATACAACAGTCCTCGTCCTTTAAAACTATCTCGCTATTATCTCCGTAACCGTTCGACTTCGAATATAATTTAACCCAAGGAACGTTCTCTAGAAGTCTGGCAAATTCGTCCTGACACACCCTGTAGTGTCACTAGCGAAGGAGATTACTTTTGGGAGATTCATGAATAAAGACATACAGAGGAAGGGGTCAGATTTTTGGTGTGATACAGTGGGAATAGAAGGTGAAGATCCCCGAAATGACGACCACATAACTGATTTCAGAGCGAAAACAACCCCTTCTTTTCTCTCGCTCTTCCTTTTTCTTTTATGGCACTTCATGGCGACATACATATTAAAAGCCACACTGCAGCTCCATCGGTGTGTAACTTATTCTACATGCTTCCGCTAATTCTCTTCAAAAATATTTTTCCTAAAATGACCTGGCGATTAATCCAGTCTGCCCTGGGTAACATCCGGTTGCGGATCTTGTGAACACTTGGTGCAGCGAAACTGGTGGCCACGTCAATTACAAAACATACATCTACAGCTAACGACCGCACACTAAAATATACTATGAACATACGCATATACACTCGCAGGGCTTTATATGCATTTTAAGACTCTTTACAAGTAGGTGACTTTCAAAACGTTTCGTAAGTATATAAATTAATTCGAGGATTGAAATTGTCCTCCGAAAAGTTTTTACCCATCTAACAGACCAGAGAAAACCATAATATGTGTTGTCACAGTCACAAAACAACAAACCTGACATTCCATCAGCGAATGTTTCAAAATACTTTTAAACCGCAATAACAGCAAGGAGATTCGGCGCGGATACTGGGTACGTTCTAAACACGCAATAAATGGCAAGCATGCGAGGAAATTCGTAATTTAAATAGATAATATAATATTGTTATAAGAGGAAAGTGAATCGGGTTATGACGGATTGAGCACGTAAATAGGATAAGGTGAGAAGAAATGCATACTGACTGTCCGCGGAGAAATTTGAAGAAAGGTCATTTTTAAAAACGATGAAGAGACGAGCAGATGAAAGTATGGTGGGCCTGACGAAAACTGATTATGATGGGGGGGGGGGGGGGGCGGGGATGGAACTGACTGAGAGTACTTTCTAATGGCAGGGTATGGTGTTATCTTTCTGAAACTTCACCTCCTGCTACCAGAGAGTTCTTCACTCTGCAAGATGAAGCTCAGGAAATAGTAATAAGGGCGGGAGGAGGATGAAAGTCACTCAGGATCGTGTCCCGAGGCCGGGATTCGGTGTTAGTGGTGTTGGAAATACCTGTTCTGCTACCATTGTTATTTAATTAGCAAGATGTCCCAGGAAAATATGGTATGACGCTGGGAGGTGGATGGAACTGGTTCGGGACCGTGCCCAAAAGCGGATTTTTGTATTAGGGGTGTTAAAAACTCTGGTTCTGCTAACAGAGATTTAGTCAATACACATGCGAACACTTACGGAAGTGGACAAACTAGTGATTTCTCTCCGAGTGTATCGACCCGTCTTGAACACTGCGGCACGGCGCGGCTTGTTTCCACGTGTCTCACATGGATGACAGGTCAGAAGGAAGAATAAATGGCTGCACACGTTACAGCCATAATAGATTTCTTATCGATGCAGACGAAGAGAACTGAACTTCCTCTCGGTTACATTCGCACTCTATCTTTAACACCTGCAGGCATCACACACAGTGTAACAAATCACGCACACGCGTGAAGTTGAATGCGTGCGCGTTCGCGAGCACACAGAAGCTGTGATCACGTTACTCGTCCGGTTTTCTTGTCCTTATCAACAAAGTACTTCGCAACACAATGGAGTGGCTGTAGGCGTGCAGCACTGACGGTTATGTAGGGAAGGGGCGCAATCACTGCGGTGAGCATATGTGGACTACCACGTCAGTGGCGCCAAGACGTGGTTCTTGTGTAACGTACCTGAAACCAAAGTACCACGAAGGCGAAACAACGAAATGTCGCATGGCATTACTACGTTGTATTTTGAAACGTCATATTTCAAACCAGGACACCGGCTTAATTGACGCCAGTTCTTCGCGCTTTTTCATACTGCAGCCAGGCAAATTATGGGACAGTGCCTCAAATTAGGCCACGACCGCTTCCTTTCAGATCCTTCCCAATTAATCATTAAACATCCTACAATTCGATGCTGTAGAGCCTGAGCAAGTCACACGGCCGTGAAGTAAACCGAAAATAAAATAAATACACGAGAAGCTTCATAATTTGTATTCTTCACCACGTGCTGTGAAGGTGATCAAAAGAAACACTAGGTGGGAGGATATGTAAAGTAATGGGCGAAATAAAAATATGAAGATGATTCGGAAACATGAAGGAAAGGAATCAGTAAGCAGATATAGATAAAATTGCGAAGATATTATTAAAATGGATCTGAAGCAGGTAGGGTGTGACGATGAGCGCTGGAATGAACTGGCACAGGATGCATTTAGTGAATGGCTTTTGTGAAGACGGCAATGAATCCTTAGGACTCATTAAGAGCTCTTCTCGAAAGAGATGGTTACAAAATACTCTTCTTCTTTGAGCACGGATTTTAATTAATTAGCAAGATTTGTAAATTCCTGAGGTAAAGAAAAACGAATTAAGATCAATGATTACTGTTTCGAATTTTTTTAGCAATTCCATCCATATTATTCCCTCGCCTAATTTAATACCCCAAATAACATCAGTCTAGGTAAAAAGTACAAAATACAGTAATACCCAGTTTAACGCTGACCCGTTTAGCGCTCTTTCGTTACAGAGCGCTTCCGCCAATGATCGACCATTATTCAGAGCGGCAATTACCGCAAAATTGCTAAAACTCATTAGTCATTTAGTGCGTTTCGTACGTAATACACGCACTCAGCTGCTGTGTGAATTACGTAAATTGCTGGGTAAACACGTATTTTCTTGTTCTTCTCATTCATCGAGTCCGGAAAAAAGCCTACAGTGATGTTCCTGAAACTAAGACACAAAAGAAAGGCATTTGTTTGGTTGTGAAACTGAAAGTGTTAAGGCGGCTGGAAGCTGGCAGCGTCAAGTTGATGTGGATGCTCACGGCAACGACCACGATAAGAACAATTATTAAAAAAAATGCAGGCAAGTGAGAAGAATTTCTACAAAATTTCTCTGAAACAGCATCACCGCTATCACGCAAGTGCTGGGCCAGTTCATAGATAACGATCCTGATTATGTGCGGGGATCTAAGGCAAGGTGAGGTGTTCTTCAAATGATATCCTGCTACCGAGAGCTACTTCGTGACAGAAAACTCAAGAAAAGACAATCAACTCTAGAAGCCTTCATCACCAAGAAGACTAGGTTCGTGGAAGACCCACAGCCCGGTCCATCATCTGGTGTATAATTAGATGTGGTGACTTTCATGAAAGAAATTTGTCAATAGAAGTTCATTACTGTTATATTTGGATTTGTATTTTCACCAATCCCCGTGTACGTAACCTTAAAATGACACCGTTTAGCACTGTTTCGGTTAGCGCTCCACGTTCTAGAAACACATGTTGTGCGTTAAGCGCGGCATTGCTGTATCAAAGATGTATTCAATTTCTTTCTTCATATCGGCTAGGTGCCGAACTTCCTTAGCACCTAGTTTTCTCCCATTCCTAAGAAGTTCATGCCAAGTAGTAACCACGGCAGATGACCAGACAAATACAACGGGACTGTTGAGTTTTGAACCCCGTCTCTTCAGACAAGTCTACAGTTTATTTAGCCAATCTCTAGACAGTGTTGCTTGCACGGTGCAGGTTCTCATGTCCTCGAGGTTTTGCGCCAGACGGTGTAACGCAGCGCTGTAATATAGACCAGAAGGTCGTACCATCCCTCCTCTCCTGCCACCACTCCTACCAATTCGCACTTCATCACTTCTTCCTTCCCCATTTAGACTCATAATAAGACCAAAATCCCGACACTTTTCTTTTGCGACTCCAGTTAGTTTATTCAGTATGATTAAAGGCCGTGAGACCGCAGCTCGACTGCGGGGTGAACGTGCTGACTTCTCTGTTTGTCACTACAGTGTGAAAATCAGTTACGAGGGGTCATCCACTCTTCTACACAGCCGATTTATGAAGATTATTTCCACGGGTTAAAGTGACCAGCATGTCAAGCTGACCACTTGTCTCAAATACTGAAAATCAGAATGCTATAGCAATTTTCCTCATGCAAGATACCAATAAGTACTTCTATTTAATTGTGTATAATTTAATACCTACGCTGTCACTAGTTAACCTTTATCCTGCCAATGTGGAATATATGGTGAGCTGCTAATAATGCCAGCACCACTAATGTGTAATATTTGGTGACCTACATTTGGCAACGCTGAAAGGAGCCTCTTTGTCTCTCTCTTTCTCTCTGCACAATGTCTCAACACTGAATCAATCGTGAAAGACGTCCTATGTCATATCTGTGTGCACACACTTACTCGGCTACCAACTAGAGGGCCTAGTTGTGCAGAGAGAAAAAGAGAGAGAGAAAGAGGCTCCTTTCAGCGTTGCCAAATGTAGGTCACCAAATATTACACATTAGTGGTGCTGGCATTATTAGCAGCTCACCATATATTCCACATTATCAGGATAAAGGTTAGCATTCGCAGCACTGAATGTAAGGATGATAGGCAAGTTACATAGTGGAGACGATGCCAAAGAATTCGGCCAGTTCTTTTTGAAGTAGTACACCAGTTTCTTTTTGGACAGAAAGAGCAAGACTATGAAAAGCTGACATAATAAGTGGCGTTCGACATAAAATTCAAAGAAAGCTACTTCCGAATGCACGTCATAATAGTTACTGCTAAATCCAATTTGTTCTATGAGAGTTCTTTCTCTTGGGTAAAGAGGTCGGGGCGTGACGCTGATCACTTACCATAGTACTGCCGAAGATTAATGGGGACTGGAAGCATATCTCGACAAGCATGACAAGACTTATGTTGCGCTACAATGCCAATCCCTTATCTTTACTCACTAGAGTTACCGTGTTTCATTAAACCTTACTTAGAAACTCTTTCCTGTAAGTCATGTACAACACGACATCATGGAACTCTTACGCGTCGATACAACAAAGGCTGTTAGATCGTCTTTTTCTTATGAAACCCCTGTAAACCCACAATCAAATACATCACAAAATGTTGCCCTTGTAAGTGAATTTCTATAGCTTCAGGAAACTAAGTGTTTAGCCTCAAGCTTGCGCTTTGATAAAAATAGTCGTGTGATCTCCCGACTTCAAACTCTGCTAATAAGACTCAGAGTGTTGGCTGGCTTCAGAGGGCATCTTTTGCCAACTCTTACAAGTGTCTGTAGATAATGGCAGGAAACAGTGCCACTGACGCCGCACAAAGCGCTCTGTGTCGCCGAACTGATGACTCGCTATTTACTTACAAGAAGCAGTATACCGTCCCACAAACGGGGATTGAAAGCAGAGCGCCATTCATTTATGCCTTTGCTCATGTCTTTCTTATATTTTTCCTTTCACCCCTTTATTTATATCATATAGTTTTCTGCTCTCTTATGTACTTTCCTTTCTTTTTGTTCTACTTCAAGCCAAGACGTATATTCAATTTTCTTTTTCTCTTATTCCTTCATTCCAGCTTCCATCATTCTTCGTCCCTTTACTCTCCCAGATCTACTAATTACTTTATATCTATCCTTCCTTCCTCTGCCCCCAACCCCAATTCGTCGTTCGTCCTGTCTCCTTTTATCCAAATTTCCATTTCTATTTAACTGTTACCTTCTGTTCTTACGGTCCGCAAACAAGTCTTTGTTTCTTCACTTCATTTACATTCTCTTTATTTTCTTTTTTCTCTTCTCTTTTAATTTCACCCATTATTTATTACATTTGCTTACACATTTCCTACTGAACCGTTCATAATACTTGCATAAAAATGTAAATCATAAAATCAGCAGAAAATTACCCGTTTCCCCAGCACTGGCATCCATGCAGCCAGTGCCATGGAAGGCAGGAACGTGTGTGCAGTTCATCACAGGAAGGAAGATGGGCGTGTGACACTAGAATCGAAACCCGTGAGGTCTCGTTTAATTAAAGAAGGGCTGAGTGGGGGAATGGACGGGGTGGAAAAATAAAGGTGACGTGAAAACAACGATAAAAGGCACGTGATATGTACACAGCAGGCACAGCTGCCGAGATTCATGTTACTATGGAGAAGCGTTTAAAGACATGCGTACTACGATCTGCTTAATTAGCGACAACAGCATGTTATTTCACTTTCGCACAGCTTGGACCAGTCGTTACTGCTTACAAAAAATGTGATATATTAATCTAATAATCTTCATTGAGATTCGGGTTGTTCAAAAAATACATACAGCGCAGAATGTCTGACTCGTCCACTGAATCTTCTCTTCCGTTTACCAATTTTTAGATTGGTGGATATAATTTTGGCTATTTCAGTTATAGGCCTGGCTTCCTCGATGTCTGCCTACACTAAAATTCGGACACAGCATCTTACATATTGACACAAGTTTCCAAGCTAGAATCTTCAACCTCTCATAGGACTGACATCCGTTACATGATAAACTTCGCTGCACTCTTAGGCGTTTTCGTATTTTATTTGATTCCTTACACTTTTTCTCTCTGTGTTTATAGTTTCTGCCTTTCTTGCCTTATACTGTAAGCCCATTTTAAAAAGCAACCTGACTCAGTAAAGTATAACTCTACATAGTGCACAGCAGGCCTATGCGAAATATGAGCAGTATTCCCTGACACAACGGGCCTACAAATAGCAGGCATATGCTAGCAAATAACACTAAACAGTAACAATTATTTGCTCAAAAGGAAGATTCAGTTTGTATAATGAAACTACTAGGTTTCTCAAGTTAAGAAAACTGAATAAAAAGACGGCTGCCAATATATTTAAAGTGCACCACTTGCCCCTGCACACATGTTTTAAGTTGCTGGATACTTACTCATTCGTAACTCTCTTATGTGCAATATGTCCCCTCCACATAATTCTTTAATTGATCAGTCCCCTGAACGTGGATATAAAAATGTGCATATCTTTCTTTAAAACAGTCTGAAGATGTGAACAGTGCATCGCCGTACAATCCAATTTGCTGTCACCAAAAGGTCAAACAAAGCCAAGTAAAATATCCCGTATCTAACACCAATTTTTCTCTGACGCCATGTGATTGCTATCGCGCTTCTGACGTATCATGCCTGCTTTCTCGTCGCGTACCGAAAAAAAGCTTTCAGCTCTTGTATTGATTTCAGATGGTGATAAATCGACCACATGGGGTGAGCGACGATAAACCTCGCGTTGTTTTGAATGAAGTTCTCGAATGGCGCCTCTGAGTGTCGTCCCCGATAGCACTAGGAATGTAAACAGGCCAAGTCTGTGTGAGTCGCACGAAGTTATGTTGCTTACATTTGCATATTGTAATTAGGAATGCGGAAACAGTGGCTTGGCTGATAAACACGAAGCGGTTTTTCAACAGAGTCATTAACATCATTTGAAACATATGTAAACAAGACGTAGAGAAAGACGGAGAACTAATAAACTAGCCTTTAATTAATGAACATACAGACTAACATGAATGATTTTAATTACGTTCCACCAGTGTAATATTTCGTGAATAGTTTGTGGCTGTTATTTAGAGTACACTCGCTCGATACGTTAAATATACCCGAAGTCTGTAAATGCCTTTGTGGTAAGAATCTTTAGTTTCATAAACTACTCCTAAATAATAAAGGTAATTTTACATGTTTCGGCCTATAACGTTCATCAGACGACACGAATAAATAAAAAGGAAGGCAGTCAAAAATCTTGACCTGTCGTTCCTATGAAAGAAATCTCTGTCTCACACCTTAATTGCTGCAATCACACTACTGCATAAAAATCAACCTGACGTACCTTGATTGTATAATGTAAAAAAATTCTTGAATTTAGTAGTTTTATTATGACAGGAGGTATATTTAAAAGCCACATTTTTGGATTATTACAAAATCAATAAAATTCTTGTACCTTTATTGTAATAAGAATTCATGAGCAGCTTTGTGTTTGTATTGTGTTGACGTTATATAGTTACTGATGTTACTAACGAGGTGCATTTATGTTAGTAAGTTTACGACGATATAACTTTAAATATTGTAACGCACTTAATATTTTCTGCTGTTAGCGTGCTATGCCAACTGCACAGTGGTCAACACAATACTAAGTGGTAAACTGAGGCGGAGTTATGTAATGTTGTGCTGAAGTCTGTCATCTGCCGTTTTCGTATCGTAATATTATACCAAAAAGTTCATTATTGCCGACTGTCTGATACGATAATATATTGGATATAAGTAAAACGTACTTTTCTCTACGAAGGTTGTTAAAACATTTGTCATTCTGATCAATACCTATTGAGTTACGATCAAGGTAACAGCAGAAAAGCGTGCATGTCTGTATGTAAATCTCAATAATTTCAGACGAATTGTATCGATCTTTATGTAAACTGTCAGTCTTTTTAGTTGCATTGTAAATAAACCCGAAACATGTCAACAAGTTTTATTAAATTTCCGAGTGTCAAATTCCACAAAATAACTTCTGCAATCATTGCGATGTTACGTGCACAGAGGCAGACAGGCTAACACAGTCTCTTTGAGAATGAGCCAAAAAAAATCTCCCTTCCTAAAAAATCATTCGTACTACTCCAAAACCAGAAGCAGCTATAAAATATAAATTGTTTTGAGGTTAGCTCGAGGAGGTGGATGGAATGAAATTATCAAAACAGACTTCCGAACACTGTGAAGGAGTGACATACTCCAGCCGATCCCGGTGGCCGTGCGGACTAAGGCGTACGTCGGCGGCCTCTCGCTTGCTGGGATTGCGGGTTCGAATCCCGCCGGGGTCATGGATATCTGTCTCTTGTGAGTGTCGTGTGTTGTTAAGTAGAGGTCTCTGCGACCTGTCGATCGCTCGTCCACAGGAATCCAACCGGGTGTGTGTGTGTCTCATTGAGTGTGATCAGGTGCAACAATAATCCTCTACACCACTATGAGTAGGCAGAAGAGGTCAGGCTGAGAAAGACAGAAAGTAACACATTTCAATGTGGTGAGTTACACGCGCACACATACATACACGCGCACACACGCATACACGCGCACACATACATACACGTGCACACATACATACGCACCAACACATACATACACGCGCGCACATACATACACGCGCACACATGCATACACGCTCACATACATACACGCCCACACATACATACACGCGCACACATACATACACGCCCACACATACATACACGCCCACACATACATACACGCCCACACATACATACACGCGCACACATACATACACGCTCACATACATACACGCCCACACATACATACACGCCCACACATACATACACGCGCACACATACATACACGCTCACATACATACATGCTCACATACACGCGCACACACACATACACGCTCACATACATACATACATACATACATACATACATACGTACATACATGCTCACATACATACACGCGCACACATACATACACGCGCACACTGTTCCAAATCTAAAAAGGGTCATTCTTCATATTTTTGCGGCCGTGTTTCAAAACGAGCCGCGCTTGTGCGAAAAAGTAGAACGAGATAGGGAAAGGACGTAGAGGAAACACGCAGCACACTTGGATCATTATCTTTTACAACTTCGTGCAGTGTAGTTTGGTGGATAGGTACCAACAATGCGGAGAAAGCTTCTATCCCTGTCTACAGGTCAGAAAAAACTACACGGCCTGACACATCAAAGAAGATATTCGCCAGCTTCAAAGCACCAAATCTCAAGTGGTATAATTGTATGGAGAGTATAATATACTAAGGTTCCTAAAAAGGTCGTAAATTTTAAATGAAGGAAAGGAAAAGGTGAAAAACCGACCAACGCTGTGGACATGAGAGAAGTGTGAAGTCTACAATAGTGTTTGCCAAACTCAGGGTCGCGCCTGATTATTGGATTGGAATTTTTTTTTTCTGGAGTGCGGCTGCCGCTCGTTATGACCTTTTCATCTTTTCTGCTTCTTGAAAGTCCTTCGGGGGTTCCTATGCATGTTTTGCCTGCGTTGAGTTCTTCGAGTTTTCCACCAAAGACAAGGCTGCCATACATTTTCACGGCGACGGCCGAAGTATTATCGCTGGGCAGTTTACGAAACCATCTAGGTCGAGAGGGCAATTGCCCTTGTCCTTCTTAAGCCGCCACACTTGTGCCTATAATCAGACTGGTAGATCTGTGTGTAAATAGCAGACCGATATGTCATCACTTCTACGTCCGTGAACTTGGATTTTCCACTTTGACACGTGTGAAAACTAAGGAGAAGAACAGGCTTACCAAGGCACCCGATATGCGCGTAGTTCTCTCGAAGTGTATTGCAGACTGGGGCGAGATCATGAAAAACAGGCAGTCACACCAGTCACATTAGGCGAACAACAAAGTTTAATTCTGTTCCTTGATCACTTTCTGAATTCACGTAAGCAAATGCTACGATTATTTAATACATAAATCTACGAGCGGTTAAACTGTTCACTTCACACACCCTTTTCTATTAAATAACATTATTCTTCTTCAGGTTACTACTGTTGCTCTTTTTACTGTATTCTCAAAAAACAGTAGAGTGGAATTATAGACATTCGCAGTTAAACGGTTCCAACGTTTAAGTAAATTTATTCACTTTTCTCGTGTTTTTAGAAAAGCCCAGGTCATAAATAATTCTGTGGGTTGGGTTCCAAAATGTCTTCCTTAATCTGAGTCGTGCTACAAAAGTTACAAAACGTTGTTCTAGAAGACTGTATCAGCTGGCCTGTTGACTGATTTTACCCACTGCCGATCACTCCTCTAACGAAGCACAATTCTGGCGGCCTTCTTCATCACAGGCTTCCTTGCATTCTCCCCATCAAATTACGTGGACATGTAACAGCCACCTCCCATTGCGCAGAGCCACAGTACCACCTACAGAGAAATGCGGCCTTCTCGTTACGTTCATTCTAATACACTGGCTGAACTGTATGCAATATACAGTACCGGGAGTACAGTAAGCCTGGAGTGGTCAGCAGTCCTGATTCTTATTTGTAAGGTCTCGGTTTTAAATCTCAAGGGAGAAACCGTCTATATTTGCTGAAGGAGGTTCCCTGGTGATCCTCAGTCCCTCCAGACAAATTCACGGATAGCACTTCAAGTTATACAACGGCCGTTTCTTTACACAGCCTTCCAAATTCAGCACTCCGTAATTATTATAAAATTCATGGCAACAGGGTGTGGTTAAATGACTACACATAAATCAAGTGCATACATCAGGTTCACATGACGTGAATGAGAGTCAGAAGGGAATATGAATGAAACTGTAGCAGTCTAAAGCAAATGTGTTAAAGGGAATGAGAGTGCAGGTGAGTGGAATGAGAGAGATAAGAACAGATGAGCAGGCGAATGAAGTGGACGGCAGTAAAGAGACAGACAACGGAAAACACATTAAGAAAGTGGAAGTAAAGGAAACAAAGAAAGAAAAATGGATAAAATTATAAAGAAAAACCGAAGATAGAGGAGAAAATAATAGAAGATAAGGGGAAAGGAAAAGGAACAAGTGGCGCTGTCGAAATGTTTTCCACGTTTGAAGATACGTCTCCGGGGGTGCGATGAACTGTATTTATTTGTTAATTAATTAAATGTTGTTATTGTTGTTGTTGTTGCTGCTGCTGCTGCTGTTGTTGTTGCTGCTGCTGCTGCTGCTGACGATGATGATGCAGCAGCAGCAACAGCAGTAGTCGTAGTTAGAAATGCAATGACATTACGCTATCTCCCCCACCATAAACTGTCTACCCAGAATTTCACTGTAAAACGCGTAAAAATATAAACCACACAAAAGCATGCGTTTGGAATAAAAGACATTTAAACGGGCTGACCGATCCACAGACCTGACGTTTGTAAGATTCGTGTCTTTATTGTGGTTTTGGAGGACGTACAGATACACACATGATTATTTCACTTCATTAGGGTAGTAATAATCTCAGCAGAAAACACATCTTCGCCTATACGACTGTGTTCACACTACACACATAACACTTATGAGAGACATGTTGCCGTCCGTGCACGGCGATACCCATACTTCCAAGACCGCGTGCTGTTACAGATTATGGTCTCATGGTTTGTCAAGCCGTGTGGTCTTCAGAGTTGCCTACATGATATAACTTCCCGTAATACAGCAATCTTAATATTCATATCCGCGGTAGCCCGAAATCTCATAAAAATCGAGCTGTAAAAATTACTGTATTTAACAACACAATTATAACCCAGATAGGGCTTCGAATGATTTCCTTAACTTTGCAAAAATTTCCTCTGCGAGATAAAACATATAATATTTAAACACACACCTGAATTCCATAATTACAATCCAATATAGCATTACATGCTGTGTTTATGGGATAAGGTATGTCAGGGGTAAAGGCGTAAAAGTTTTGCGAGATTTGAGAATCTCAGAGAAGTTGATGACATTTTAAGTCTTCTGAGATTTTATGCCGTGTCGACTAGCAGATAGTCAAGCAGTGCTGGACTGTTTAACCCTAATCATGAAGACGCTACGCTCCTTCGAAACGTCGGTCAATATTTACTAATAGTAAAGCGTAATATTCCACGAGACTTGAATCTTCTTGGAAGCTCTATTCGGTAAATTCAAAACACGGAGTGTTTAGGTGTCGGTGGCTCCTTGAACAATAGTGTAGAGAGACAACAGAAATGACAAGCGAAGCAGACCAGGCCGAATGCTTCCTGCTTCAGTTCTTGTTAAAGTCGTGTAGCACCTGAGCAATGCTCATTAGCCTGTATGTTTAAAGAACTTTCATCGATTTTGGATTTTGTAAATTTCTGTAATACAGAACACCTAAAATAATCTGGAGAATAATATTGAAAGTCCATTTCCTACTTCACACTCAACATATATCTTGTACAAATACCTGTTAATTACGATCAGGGGAATACTAATTTTGGTATCAACCCTGAAGATGGAGGCAGTTAGTTTCTTCGTACCAGCAAACGTACTGTCACATCCCAAAAGATTTAAATCGCATACCTACGGCACACAAAATGTCGTTGAACACCTACATATCAGTACAAGCTGTAGAAGCCACTTTATTTGATTGGGTCCCAAAACCACAGTGAAATCTGTTTGCCGATGGCAACATGATCGTTGCACAAAAGTGATGTTTCAGTCTCGAGGAATTGTGTTATTTCGTGTGTTAATTGGAAACAGACCGCGGGAGGGTAATCAGGGTAAGTGCGTATAAATTTGTTGGTATTTCTCCCAGTCGCCCGGCCCCAGGCGATGAAATGAAGCAAGGTTTTCTTGCTAGACACCATCCAGCTAATTAAAGGGCTGGGGTTATGTAGCACAGGTACCACACCGACGCGCAGAACAACGGAAAGATAAACATGTGTGTGTCTGCGAATGCTCACATATGCCTTTCCGTAATGCAGAGTAGTTCAACTCGTCCCTGATTATTTATTTGAGGATAATATTTGCCGAGGTACGGATTTGTCACTGCGGTTGATATTATGTGGTGTACCGTTGTACAGTTTGACAGAGGCAAGTACCGATGTTGAGGAAAAATATACTGCATTCTTCTCAGGGAAAATTCCTAAAGACGGAGCCAGCATGGTACCTCCGAAACGTTAGCACCCATCTATCAAAAAGCACAACATACTGTCACACAAGAGCGTAAATTGACACAGTGCGTTCTTCTGTCTACCAAAATTTCATTATTTTCTGGTTACAATACTGGTGAAACTCATATATTCTGCCACATGCTGGGTGAAATTTAGTTACTTTATGGTTTAACTTATCAGCCACGAAACCTGAACGATAATATGTAGGAAAATGGACAGTACTAGAAGATATAAAATTTAGTACATCGGAAGGGAAAAATGCTCCGGATCTTGAAGTTACCACGCAGTAGCCACTCGTTCTTCTGGTGAATTTAGTATAGAGTTCAGGCAAAGCTTTCGGAACAGAAGGTCAGGCGTGGGAAGCGGTGTGTATTGAGTATGCCGCAGAGGAAGCAAGTTCACAGTTACTTCATTACGGATGGGTTTTTATTTTAACACTGGTGGAGGGGGATGGAAAGAGACGCTGAACTGGGGAGGTACAATTATTAGCATCAAAATTCCGCTGCAACACAGCTTTTCGTGTACTGATATAAGATTCCACCCCAATAATTCACCAAAATTTTATTAAAAGTTTAGTTCCTACCTCAAGAAGACACACTCTGTCGCCATTACTAAGACAAGCCGATTAGTGCTCTTTAGGGAGCTGTCGTTGTTTGTTTTGAGGATTGTAAGAAGCACATAAGACATAGTCTGACCAAAACGCAGAGTTATTTGGTGTTACTAGAAATGAGAGAGTATGGCGGGCTACCAACGTCACTTTAACAGGTGTAAGCATATATTTTTATTTCTCTTCCTCATCTGTCGCCGTATCCATCACAGTAGGGTGTTCTGCTGGTTTAATGGTTCACCCCTCCCAAGTAGTAATTGGGAAGGACGTGACAGGAAAGGTCCAACGTTAATTTTTGGTATTATTACAGCATTTAACTGGCCTACTGAAGAGAGCACGAAAAATCTTATTCTCGAGCAGGGATCAGGATCGATATTTTAAATCTGGACGTAGCCAGTATCTGGCAGGACTATTACTCTGCGCTTCAAAATGCATAATTAACCTTTTAGGGCCTAGCGGTAACTTTACATACCACCAGGTTTAACATAAAAAAATTCTACGTGGTGCCCACATTGCGTTTATGTGTTTTGTACGGATCTCAGAACAAACAGCAACTTTTGCCTTATAAAACATTAAGAGACTGGTTTTTATAACCGAAGTGGAGAGTGTTTACTGCGCGGTACGCGCTGAATCCTTATATGAAAACGAATACAGTTCGTCTTTAAAGGGTTAAATGATACAATAAGCTGTGGGTAAGTCAGAAAGTGAGTCACTTTGTTCTTCTTCACGTTAGTAGCGAATATTCAAAGAATGCATCACAGAAACCAGAGTGAAGAGTTAGTGAGCTCCATTAGAATTGAACTCTGGACTCATAAATGGACGGCAGCTGATCTGTCTATCGATCTATCGAAGTGATCGAAATGGAGGGCATTCCATTTTCGAGGCGTCACATTGTCGGGAGTCAGCTTGGTCACGAGTGTTATCTACTGAGCAGAGAGTTGAGTTTCCATGGCAACTTGTGGGGCGGTAGTAGCACTGGGCTAAATACAGAAGAATTGTTAAAGTTTGGCAACAACTGGCGGGGGGGGGGGGGGCTGTCACCAAGCACTGCGCTCTGGAAATAAGGGCAGCGCTAGTAATTAACAATGTGATGCGTCACATTGCAACCGCAGGCCCACGTAACAACATCTTTGCTTCTTAGGATTTTATGTCCTCTTTGCACAATACAGGGAACGATTTACCTGTGTTCGTCCGCAGGTTGCAAATACGGAAGAGGTCAAAAGAATACATAACATTTTATACTTGGGAGTTTTATCGAAATATGTAGTTATATTCAAGCTTTGATTAAAATCAAACAACAATAAACACTTTTTATGAAGACCTAAGCAGTTTCTATGTAAATCCCGAGCGTACATTGTTAAATATTTATCTCAGCGAAAAATGCTTCGAAATAAAACGGTAGAGAAAACTGAAAGCCAAATTTTCTGCGTAATAAAATGTCGTTTTCAGTAAGTTTTGCGGTGTTAGAGATAGGCTAATTAAAGTGGATTACCACGTCGTAGGACAAAATGTGTCGACGTGTGAACATTACAGTTTTCTAGGATATGACGCTGTGATTACTGATAATTTGCTACGGGTGTTTAGAACTATTTTGATACCTCAATTTTCAAGGTAGTGGAGAAAAATCATGTCATGCAGTTTGAGTTGTAATATGTGACTCGCTTCACAGATGTACGAATATATGTCGTTATATTCTGAAGATTGTTATTATATCTGTTTAGTTTTGGACCTATTCTTTTCTATGGCCAATCAACCAAAACTTTAGGCATATATACAATGACGTCACAGTGGGTTTTTTTCCGGTCACGATTCTCAGCATTTTTATTGTAAGCAGTGGATTTTATAAACAAGAGATACTTATTATTTCCTTCCTTAATTGATTTCTGTGGATTTTAATTTTAGATACCGTTTCATATAAAGAAAAGTACAAAATAAAACCGGTGTATTAATACTGAAATAGTATTCACATTCTTCCCAATATAATGAGGAGGAAAACAAACTCAAATCAGGAAGAAAGGGCTGGAATACGAATATTAACTTCCGTCATTTGCTCGGTTGGATTACTTGGAATTTTTTAACCAATAGCTCTAACAGTTATAGTGAAGAAAACCAATAAAATGGAACGAAACAGATGCTCTAAAGCAATTTTCTTCTCCATCTTGCTCGCTATTCATTAAAAACTAATAAGGAACCAGACGTCATGGCTGAAAATTATCGGAATATTCTGTTCCATCTACATATTCATCGTCCCACAAATTGTACCTATATTTAGAGGGAATATTTTTCATTTCCTGATTTTCCTGTCACTGTTTCTTTATACTGATTACCAACAAAAAAAGCTGCGCAGGAAACCTGAAGATATACACTCGTTTCACGTGGTTTAATTTTATGATATGTAATCTATTCTTAAGGCGGGGGAACACCCCAGAAAACTGCTGTAGAGATAACACTCTCCAAGAGCACGTAGTTCGAATCTCACTAGGTTATTCATGATAAGGCATTAACGTTAAAAGCTATTTGTGACTGTGATAAAAATACCAAACCGCTAGTGAAAAATCAGTTCCTTTATCTCCTGTTAGAAAGTAATGGTGTAAAAGACAAGCGATTTGGCATATCAAAATATTAGGCCTCTAACAAATAGAATTCCCGGGCGAAATCATTTATAAAGGAAAAATTTACTTCTTGTTTAAGAGAAACATTATGTTTCGATTAAAACACCAAAAGAATAGCTTGAAATATTTCACGATCGTCTCATTCCAAATATAATCGATTCACAATTTATGTGCAGTATTACAAGGTATACGGCATTACCACGTATGTAAAGGTAAAGGTAAATTTCAACCTAGAACAGGCCATGAAGGTCTAGAGGGGGAGTAGGGGTATAGCTCTACTCTTTCATTAACCTCGGCGCCAGATGTGGGTGGGTGGGTGGTCAACACCACGCCGCGGCCACTTTACCCCCGGGAAAGAGACCCGGTACCCGTTGTACAGGAGGGTGTGTGGGCGTCAGGACCAGTCTGGATGATTGACCACGTATGTACAACCCAATATGGTGGAAAGAGCGACCGCTCAAAACCAAGAATATTTCACCTGACTGAGTCTCAAGTTAACAATGTCGTCGCTTAAACTGTAGTTGTTATACAACCCAAGCAGGATTATCCTTTCGCGTTGGCAGATGGTTCGTCTCTTTCTAGACATCAAAATATATAGCAGCTCAAACTTAAGACATAAAATCATGATGGCCTTGGCATCTCCACGGGAGAATCCGTGTTCGAATGAGTCAATATAATGAGCAGGTCGTTTCAAACACCTTCTAGACAACGTCGAAACGAGGGGGCCTTAATATAATAAAAAGCAGGCACTAGAAGTTAAATAAGCGACCAATAAGCATTTATTACAGCTGTAATATAAAGTTTTTCATGACACGAAGAGATAAAAATTAGGCCACAAAATCAGGAGTATAACTTCATCACGAATTTAGTCCTTACGAGGACTAGATATCATGGACTTCATCTTCGAACGATATAAAAGTAGTGCCCACACATTTAAGCTACACCAAATAACGAACAAACAGAGTGAATATCTGCGTTGAATAAAAACTAGCGCTAAATTTATACTGCTAAAAAGCTTTATTTTAACCTAACTGAATTTTAACACAAAGTAACTTTGTAGTTTATACGAGTAACCAATTCATCAAATACACATATTTTTAATCGCCCCTTACACAGGGATTAAACTAAGTACATTCTACAAAGGAAGATATTCTTAAAAATAAACAAGTTTTATTAAATTTGGAGTGTAGAAGAAATATGATCTCGTTCCCTGTAAATACGATTTTGTAACTATGTAGTCATCGACTGTCTGTATTTTTACATAAACGTTGTACCTGATTATGGCTTGGATCTTTTGGGCCGAAACCTGTTGTGAATTCCTCCACGACTCATAGAGTAACAAACAGTTTTGTACAGTATAACCAGTCTCCGTGTATCTGAAATGAGTAATATCCTATGTGGGTTAGCAAATTAAAGGTTACTCGTGTAATAAAAAGGGTTGGGATGAGGATTCAAATCCAATTATTAAAATCTACAGCTCTACTTGTCTACTGCTTAACAGCCGTGCCTATCGCACATACCACAAATAATTCGGAGTAAATTTCATAGAAACTATACTAAAATAAACCGTCATAGGGAAACACAAATTTTTTATTACCAGTATTTAACGATCTCAGTGGCCGCGCGGTCTAAGCATGGGTCTGCGTCCTTTCACTTCCTGGGATTGTGAGTTTGAATCCCACCGGGGGCATGAATGTGTGTCTCTTGCTAATGTTGTGTGTTGTCAGGTAGAGGTCCCCGCGTCGGGCTGATCACTCGTCCAGAGGAGTCCCACGGAATGTGGTGTGTCTGAGTGTGACTGTGAAGCCTCTATAATGAGGAGACCCTGTCCCACTAGGGGCTGTTGCGTCATTTGAAAAACGTTATCAGTATTTAGTATTAATTACAATATGTTACAGGTGGCTTGGCCATTTTAAGGCAACATAAACGATATGCAAAATACTTGGGAGATTAATCGCAAAATAAGGTTCTATAAAAAGAAAAAATGAGATCTCATTCTTGCATAAAGGGCTCATATGGACTCAAGTTTGTGGTAGAATTTTTGCAGTTGTACACATTCCAGTTATACTAAAGGTATGCCTGAATATTGCCTTGAAAGTTACAGCTTTTACACTATTTACGGTTTTTTATGTTGAGTAATTTGGTTACGGTGTATAATTTTACTTTGACAAGACTTTTGTGGAACAGATTCATAGTTTTAAATTTTTCTTTTCTTGAATATAGATTAGTTGAAGGTACAGTATTACATATCTGTAGAGTGGGTTTGTAGTTTATAGGCTATGAGTCTCCTTTCATAATGAACCTGGACCCTAAAATTAAGGAACAGATTCACTAAGATGGTGAAAGGAAAAAGTTTTAGAATAATGATAAATGAAATGCGAAGTTTCATACAGCTTTTAAGAATTATTGAATTTATATTAATGACCTGTCCGTGATCTAGTTTGAAGATAGAATCTGAAATCAAAATAAGAATTTCAATTATTTATTCAGAGAGGGAGATACAGAAGTTCTTCCGGTTCTATGCCAACGTTAGGAGGACGAAGTATGTAAGTGTAAGGCTTTGTTTGTAATATACAAAAGACGATGGTTTCCTGAATACTGAAAGGTTATTGTTTGTTGTTTATTGGTATCGTTGGAATACAACAATGACGATGGCGTTTGGTTCCAAGGTATTTTGGCCATTAACTTGGTTACACTTTTCTGTTTTTTCCATAGATGTATTATTTTTTATTTTTTGAGATGTGAGCATTTTTCCTGTGGTGTATAGGAATTCCATGGTATTGTAAATGGTGTCTATAGGGAGTTGATTTTCTACGAGATGTTTTACGAAATTTGAGTTACATTTATTATTTCAAAACGCTTGTAAATGCTTGTTAAACGGGGTCTAAAAGTTCCTTCCAGTCCGTCCAACACACCGCTTTCTGCATTCGGGGCAAGTTAATCGGTAAACGCCTGAGTATAAGTATTTATTGTTAAAAAGTGGATTCCCATTTCTAAGTAGTTTTCCCATTGAAATGTTGGTTTGTAATGCTTTTTATCGTGGTATGTTTAAATACTTTAAAAATGGATTTTATTTCTTTCCCGATAAATGCAAATTTCATATATTTTGTTTTATTTCTTTCACGTTCAGCGGGTTTTTTTTGCAAGTTATTAGGTTATTTGTTTTAAGGATATATGAAGTATTATGTAGAATATAACCAACTATTGAAATTTCTTTATCTTTCTCTGTTTTTCGAATGAGTATTGTTTGCTTCGGTGTAAAAAATCCTATAGTGGAGTATTTTCTTCTGATGAATGGCATGAATATGCAGCTATGATTGTGACGGTAGTGGTAGGTTTCCTGCGCATAACCCAGAAACTGGTGCTTATGTACAACGTGTATAACATTATTTTCATGGTATTATATTTCTCAAAGGAATGCAGAAGAAGGCGAACCCATAGCTAAGCCTTCATTCTGTAAGTATAATTTACTATCGTATATAAAGTAATTTTGTCTTAACAGTATTTAACGTAGGTTTGTAAATTTAGTTCTCTTTGTTTCGTCACATGGTTTTTTTAAGTTATGTGTTAAGTTTTATCGTAGGAATGTTTGTGTACATATACGTTCCATCATTTTACGACAGCCTGGAATCTTGCTTAATCTGAAGGTTTTTTAAATCTGCAATAAATTATACTGTATTCTTAACACTGAAGGCGTTGTGGAATTGTACGTACCGTGAGAGTATAGTACTGGTTAGTTTGTATCTGGAGGCGTTTTCCCAGTTTACTACCGGTCTGATCGGAGAACTGGGTTTGTATGTTTTGATGAGACTTCTTAAATCTGGGGAGGGGGGAAAGAATGGATTCATATATATAAATTTTCACTTATGTTCTTTACTTATAACGTGTGTTATTATTTAGAAAATTTCTGATACTTTCTTTAAATGAGTTGGTAGAATTTATATTTAAAATAGAAAATTCACTCAATTTTAAAAATTAAATAACTGTTTCGTGATAATGTTGTCTATTTAATATATCAATGGTGTTACCGTTAGTTTCAGTTGTGAGTGACGGTTTATTTTAATATAGCTTATATATTATGACGGCAGGATGCAGAGATTACACTTCAGTTACATAAACGTTTTAGTTAGCCTCCTTTCGGTCCTCGCAAGAAAACTGCAAACTGAGAGAATATTGCGTTCTTAAACATGGAGTGCCCATAATGTCCCCATCAAGTTAGCTATTGTATAAATCAAGAATTTATTTGCCGAAACATCCAGGCCTCGGAGTTTTATTTCAAACTCTTCTCTGACTTTTCCTTTACATTCTAACTTATACTGTTGTCATGCGTGACTGTACATTCATTGAAAACAAAGATAATGTAAATTTTAGTAAATTATTTTAGTAAATTATATAGGGAATTTACGGACACAATCACACACTTTGACGAATGGAAAGCTGTGATGCCGATCAGAAGATGACAGTTACCTATGATTTGGGAAAAGTGTGGAAGGTTGCTGTTTTAATAGAATTTTGAGGTACCATTCCGTAATTTACATTACAGAGTTAAGGGAACATTTATATTTATCTCTGTTAGAAAAATCTATTATTTACCGGGATTAAAGTCCGAAACTTAGGCAACACGACACGCGCGCATTTCTGTTACTAACAGAAACTCCAACAAATAGTTGTAATGACATTAATTTGCTCAAGATTCTTACTGAAGTACTTCGGTGACAACAGACATGAACAATTTCATTACGTAGTCAAAATAACTAGTTATTTAACATACTACATCAAGTTGTAATTTGCATGACGCAAACTTCCTTACATTTATACTGACGGTATTAACAGAACAGTTACAATTCAGACGATAAAGATTTCTGGGACACCCAGTTTGTAAGTGCATTCGTGTTGTGTTTATACCCAACAGTTCATTCGGTGAGGTTTGAAAGACCATTATTGCGTAGTGTTATGAACACCGCCTTGTAACGGTTTGACTGTGCCCTTCGAAACACTGACCACAATTCAGCAAGTATGTTTGGTCCGACAAGAGCGGGCAATGTTTGGACCGATCGATATCTGGCAGCCCCACTAAGCGTAATCCGCCTCCCCTCAGGAGGTCTTAGCGTCACAAACCAACACGTTCATCGACATTGTTGCTACGATACTTCATGCACTGGCCAGAAGGTCGAGTGTGTGTACAAAAATGGCCTTGGTACAACAAAGTTATGCGTTTCGTATAATTGGTGTACAATTCTTTTAATGAAATGATAATATGGGCAAAAAAGCGAAACAAAATGAATAATAAACACTGAATTTCGTGATTATTTGGCCGAAAGGCATTGATAGTGAAGAGAAAATCGCACACCCCGTTGAGCGGAACTGTTCTCTTACCCATTAACCGAAAGCGACTTTTCCATGTTTCCGTCAATGGTGTATGTAGGGCTGAAGCTTAAATCATTCCCTTTAAGGCTCCAGCCCTACAGTCTCCATGAAGTTTTGGGAGACAGCAGAGGGCCTTCATGACTGAGAGACGTATATCGCCACGATGACGTTCTGCTGCTACTAGTCCACAGCCACACGTTACAGGTGTAGTGCAGTTCCACACAGCACATTGTTTACAGACGAAACGAAGTGGAGGAAGTAAGGAGCAGAGAAGCAGCCGATAACAAAGATGTGGAAAAATTGTTAAAAGTGGAGTTGAAGAAGGGTAACAAAAAAATGAATAAAATTGTTTTGCAGAGTAGCGAGACTTAAGTGAAAACAAAGCAGAATAGGGATCGAAGAATGAAATTTCCTGTCTTTGGAGATGAGATGTGTAGTGTAGTATAGGAGGTACTCCCGACGATTCAGAAGATGATGATGTTTCCATTAATAGGTTACCCTTCGACACAGATAAAGAAGGCAGCATATTCCAGAACACAGCTTGCTTGATTGGCTCCGCCGTGAAAACCGCAAATCTCATACCGATAATAAAATTAACGAAAAGAGAGAAAAAGCAGACAAAGGGAAACAAAGTAGTTAAAGATTTTGGAAAACAGGATTTTGATGAAAGTGGGGTTGAACTTGAAGAAGAAGAAGAAGAAGAAGAAGAAGAAGCGTATAAAGGACAGGCAAAGCATATATAACGTGATATCAAGGTCCTTCAGTGTCTCCGTATCCTAAATACTTCTCAGGAGGCTATAAATAGTAACCCACGGGGTTACACGTTTTGTTCTTGTGCACGGCTATACAGTATTATACAATGTCATTACTATTATTTTGATCGCTTTATTACATTTATTTTCAAAACTTGTTATTTATATGTGTACGTTGATTTTATCAACTTTATCAGTCATACATAACCCCAAATATTCACCCGATACAAATTTAACTGCTGAATTAAAGAACTACTTTGTACATAATGTGTAGATGTATACACACTCTGTCCAGATAACCTGTCATGTTCTCAGGTTTAATTAATATATTAAATATTACGGCAGCAACTTTTTTATTTTCCTTTATGTAACGCACATGAAGAAATAACACAGATCCTTATCGGTTAGTGTTAATATCCTTACCGTTGAGGGCAACGTCGGTAACACTAGTAACTATAATAATAAAAAATTTTGCATTTCTTCATGTAAAAACGTGTCTATTACCTTCGTCCGACCTTAAAAAAATTTTAATTTTCTCGACTTCCGACGTACAGCTAACAGTCGTATTTCACAACTTCTCAAACGCGCCTAAATGTGGGAAATTCCAAGACGGTAAGATAAAAAAGGAAGATAGCTTCCACTGAGTTTTTGTTGGATAGAAGTCCCTGTAGTTTGGTACACGATACCAGCATTTCGGCAATACCTGTTCCCTCCCTCTTTACAGTAGCCTGCACGGGAAAAATTGGTGCATATACAGCAAGAACAAACACAAACTGGGTCTGTAAGGAAACCAATAGGAAAAATAGTCCTTAAAATGGGTGTTTTCTAAGATAAGATGCAAGAGAGAAAAATTTTAAAAGTAGGAATGAAAAAGGTGCATAGCAGACAAAAAGCGGAACGGATACAAATTAGGAAAATTAAAGGCAAACAAATTTAGAATGACAAGATAAAGGGTGAAAGAAGATGAAGTTAATAAATGAAAGAAAAATTAAGAGATAGAAGAGCGATAAGGACCAGACGACAGTGTCTAACAGCAGAAAAAGTTGAAGGTCTAGCTGTCCAGCGTCTAATTAAGCTTACAGCCATAACAGGAGCGTGAAACTGTATCTCCATGCGTTACTAATTTCGGCACCAGATGTAGGTGAGTGGTCAGTTCACTTCCCGGTTATTCCACGTCACTCCCGGTAAAATATTGCGCAGTACCCATTAGGTAGGATGTTGCGTGGGCTGCACAGCTAGCTTGGATGCTTTGAAGAAGGGAAAGATACCTTGCCATGATAGGTATCGAACCTCGATTCCTTGGCCGTCCAGCCGCAGTGAGGGAAGAGAGGGCTGAATCTGTGCAGAAAGGAACTGCAAATTCCGGACGTGGTTTGACCCGATTCAGTCATGGTGACGGCTACGAACGAACTGCAACCACGTAATTTTCTGCGATTCTAATTAATTCGAACAAGACTTCTTTAAGGGGAATGGGGCAACTGCTCGGATTACAGATGTTCGAAGGGGTCAGCCGTAATTACAAAGTACAGACTTACGGAGCAGGGCCCCACTTTATCAAAGAAGGACACCAAACAGGATTGCTTGTCTGTTTATAAATGAACTCGGGCTCAGTGACATGCAGCAGCTCAGACACAAATGTACGAAACGTTAATAGGAAACGCTGCTTCCATTATGTGGATCCTTGGAAGGCATTAACGTAGAGTAAGGGTATTTGGGAATTGGGTGTTGGAAATATTTGGACCTTAGCGAGAAGTTAGAGTAGGATCGAGAAAATAGCATAATGAAGAGTTTCCTGGACTATTTGACGGAAAAGATGGAGGGATTAGACTCCTGTGAAACTTCCGCAACTACTTGCCACGCGACAAAGAGTAATATCGCAGAATACTTTAATCTTCATGAACTCCATAATTTGTCAAGCGTTAAATGATTTCTACTACAGTCGATTGCGATGCTAAATTTCTTAAATTCCTTAAATTCGGCATTACATGTAGGTGAGTGTCACCCCCGTTCGCTTTATGCTGAAGAAATAGTATGTGTCAGACAGCAGACTTTTTGACCCCAGGGCCGATCTTCAGGCTGTGGACAAGAAAACCCTCGTCAGCAATCCAAGTCCTATTTAGGCTATGTGGTTCCAGTCCAACCCGTCGTTACTGTCCTGAGATACCTGGCTGTTTCATAATTTTTACTTTTCATATAAAAGTATAATTATTTTACAATTATCAACAGTACAGTCATATACAACGCGTACACTTAAAATAATGTACGGTACTGTACTATATTGTGCTGTACTGTCGGTAAGTGTAAAATATACTTTTGCACGTACATATAAACGGGGATCTGTAACATTAAAACTGCGTTTCATAAAACATCATAACGATGGTCAAAACTCGGTGAATGAAATGTTTTGGTACGTAGCGTGCACCTTGGAGACGTAAAACCTGAATCAAATACGACCACGTGCTGTACTTAGGTTTAAACTGTGCGGTACGAGAATATTAAATCGGGATTTACGGGAAAGGTTTTATCCCATCTAATCAATACTGCGCCTTCTTTTCTCTTCTGTTGATCTAAAGTTTGCATGTCTTTGAGCATGGGTTACTTACGGATGCTGTCAGTATTGCTGAATGATAGTATGAGAGTGAATGTCGATTTCGAAAGGATTAAAAGTAATCGGCGGTGCTGTAATCGTGATACTAACCTGGCGGGATTGAATAAAACCACGAAATCCTCAGTCAGTGTAACCGGTACCCCTGACGACATTCGAACCAAGCATCTCTCGAATTAAAGCCTACAGCGTTGTCGCTACACTAGCCGGCTAGGTAATTTCATGAATTGCCCGGAACGGTCGAAAAAAGGTGGCCCCTTGAATCCTGCCTGTAAATTCTGCCCCCTTGTTCAAACTCTTCTGCAGAAACAGACACTTCCCCGTTATTCCGAGCGATAAAGCCGACCATCAAATCTAGCGGAAGGGGGCTCCATATGTTGAATTACGTCAGTGTTATTCTGGCAGTGCTGAGCAAATCACTGATTATTTATGATTGCGGGAAAGCCATCACCGAATTTCCGGTACATCACAGGGTACCTCAGAAATAAGGAATGTTCACAACCTGTTTCTAACCTCCACACTTCTACTACAAGACTTATGAAAGACAACCATTTATTTATAACACATTATTTATTTATTTATTTATTTACTTACTTATTTAATTCTAACAGCTGGGCCACCAAAGTCGGTGTAATGTGTAGGTCACGAGCTGTACGATCGAGAAAGCAGGGTTCGATTCCAGGCACTGGAAAGAGATATTTCACTTACCCACAGCGTCAAGACTGACTCTGTGTCACATCCTGCGTCTTATTCAATGGGCTATATCGCAAATTGCAAAACGCTCGGTGTGTGAAGCTGACCAGTGCCCTACCCTCCCGTATGCCTTCATGGTACGGTGCGTAATTAAGCAAGAGGCAACGCTATATTTTTATTTATTTGCGTTTCGTACAGTTGCTATTGCAGTTCACTGGACGACGCTGTCGACTATAATATATTTACCGACTATATGTACACATTACAGCTTCAAATGATAGGATGATAGTGAATAGGAACTAAAAAGGGCATGCAGGGAAAAGGGCGCAGTCCCTTTTAAGGCATTATGCCCTCAAATTTGCCTGTAGGGGCCGCAGGAAACCACAAGACTTAGGGTACTCGGTGTCCCAGTCGTGATTCAAAACAGGTACCTTCCGAATACAAGTCGGAGGCGTTACGGAATGAGCAAATTTGCTGGGCAGGAGCCAACAATGTCTACATTATAAATTTCGTATCGATTCTTGCAGAAATGTTTGAACTTTCAAACTAAGCGACAGTAATTCGTTCATCTGTTATAAAAAGCACATTTACAAGCGTAAAAATATGAGTTATTTCTTGCATTACCGTGACATTACCCTCGTCCAGAGGAGTCCTACCGACTGTGGTGTGTGTCTGAATGTGACCAAGTGAAAATAAACAACCTCGACACCTACTGTGAGTAGATAGAAGAGGTAAACGACTACGATGCATGAAGAAATAAAAGGAAGAAACGCAGAGACAGAATAAAAAGCAAAGAAAGAAAAAGTTAGTGGAAAAGGCATGTATATGTAAAGTGGACAAGAGAAAAAATACATTGTAAGAATTGTATGGGTCTTAAGAATCTGTCGTAATTAGCTTAAACAGACGAAAAATGGTACTAAAAATACAAAACGTTATCTAAAAGACCTTACGGACAGAAAGACGGACGGACAGACAGACAGACGGGCATCATACCACGCCTTCGATCTATGTGTGTTAAGAAAAAATTCATTTTTAACAGAAATATTGCCACAATTATGGGATAATAAACCTCGGTGAAGTCCGTCACTGCTCAGACACTCCTACATTGATCTGTTCCAACAAAATAAAAAAAACTGACGTGCATCCTGTTTGCAGTGTAACAGACTGTACGTACTGCAAGGTGCACGTGAGATATGACGGCAATTTACAGGGGCAATAAAAACGTGTTGCGTTTGTCAACAGAATCGGAACGGATGAATATTGAAACAGCTAAATCTTCCGCTTGGCAATTCAGCACAACAGCAACACAGAAAAATAAATATACAGATTAGAGAATCAGACTCCTTCGGATTCTACAGCAGTGTTGCGCAGACCATCGCCAAGCAACTGTTCCTATTTCTTGTGGGCTTTGAGTTTGGGCGATTAAATACTTGCAAGTTACTATTTATAAAGTTCAACAAATTAACACATAACATCTCAATCCTACCTGACAGAGAATAGAGTGCGTGTCTGTTTTAAAGACCAATCTCTAAATGCTGTTCAGAGATTATAATAATTCCTTATTTTGATAATAATACGTACCACATAAAAAACCGCACGAAGGAAATGCAGTGAAAGTTAATGCCAAAGAAAGTAGTAGCCTAGCATTTTGCTCTAAAGGCTGACCACTACGGTCTTCTGGGATATGAAATCGTGTGCTTACGCTAGTTCCCAAAATTAAGGCACACTACATATGCGAGCTCCACTCTATTCGCCTGCACACCTGATGTTACACTGGCGAATAATGCGAACCTCGTTTTCCCCGTTCGTGGACTTGAAACGAAGCATGTTGTGTTTATCATCTGTGCAGAACCGTTTAAAAGGCGCGACTAAATCGCTTCAGGTTGCATTATAATACTGGATCAAAGATCATTCTTCAAAAATTTAAATTTAACGCGGTAGAACGCCGACGGAATTTTATGAACTCTTGTGGGAAGCGTGTGGCGACTCAACATTACATCGCAGTAGAGCTGGTCCCAAAGGTTTCGTCAAGGTGAGTGCAGTATTGAAGACAAGAACGGCAGGCATTACTGCTACGATTTTGGAGGAATGCAGACGTATGACTGGGAACTATAATGCAAACTTAGTGCGTCAGTAATTACGCCCAAAAATTCATCAAAACTCAAAGCCGCTGTTGGAAGTTAGTGTGTTGATACTCCATGACAAGGCTAGATTTCGCATCGCACAAACTATAAAGACTGTCTACACCGATTACAGGTGGGAAGCACTGTCTCATCCTGCTTATAGTCCTGACATGAGTCCTCCTTGTTTCAGTCTCTTCGCGAAGAAGAAAGAACAGATGCGTGGCAAAAGATTTCAGTTTTTAGAAACACTGAATGCTGCCGTAAACCGACGTATGTGACAGCTGGACACCAGTGGGCAATTAAATGATACACAAGTTACAAAATGACATGATGTCACGTCAGTAAAACCTGAAATGTCACATTTCATAAAAAGCCGATATACATGATCAGGAACTGAAAGAAACTACCATAACCATACATTCAATTTATTATACCAACCAAATGCGCATTATTAATTACATATGAGTATTAAAGACGTAGTTGCGACATGTTTCGGTAAAAGCGTACTATCTTCAGCAAGCAAAATATGCCAGGTTTAAAACCAGTTGTCAGTGATAAGCTCTCACTGGCAACTGGTTTTAAACCTGGCATATTTTGTAATTAATAATGCGCATTTGGTTCGTATAATAAACAGAATACATTTATCTCAAAATGCACGGAATGGACAAATTTCAAATAGGATAAACAGAGACTGACTCAAGATTTGAGCTCGGGACCTGCGGTAAATGAAGTAAAAATTTGTTCAGAATAATACTGAGTGTAGGGCTGGGAATAACTGCTTATGGTTAAGAATTCTAAAGATAATAACATGGCTAAGTTGTGGATTGTGTTTCCAGGCGTACAGAACATCTGTCTGTTTAAGAATTAACGTTCTGTATAAGTACCATCTGCCATCAGTTATTTTAGAAAGATATAAATATTGAATTACTGCAGTAAATTACGGTTTATTAGATAACAACAAGCACTGCAATTCTTAAACATTGTCTTATTGTTACTTGATTTAAAGTGACCAGTTCAGCCACAAAAGACGTTCCTGACTCGCGACAGGTGTGCAGGAATTAGCAATGTGTCATGAAATTCTCCTATATAACCCCACGTTTATCTGGTAATTTCGATGGTAATTTGTCTAATACAGCAAAGTAGGTTACTTAACTATAAGTGACACGCGTCTTTGAATTCGTCTTCGTGGTACAGAATGCGCCTAGAACAGAGGCTACTTAACTTCTTAAATAACAGTGGTTACTATTTGTATCGCCTCTTTTAGTATTACAATTTTCCACTTTCCACAGAGTGTACATCTGCGTTCCTTATTATCACTCTCATAACAAACAGTGATTGCTTTCCTAAACAACTTTAACCGGTCTTTGGAGTGGAGACGCAGCAAACTGATTGTAAGGCAGGAACTACAGTACGGTATATATACAGCATAATTTATATAAATTTCAATGTTGAGAATTCGATAAAGCTCTTCCGTGATTCTCCTCCGTCACCAAACAAATGCTTAGTTGACTCCCAAATTCCACGCCGTATTGAAAGCTCCTATCCCAGCCTTCCAAATGTGTACGAGTATGTAACGTCAGCTGAGATACAGTAACTATTCAACTTAATTCCCCTCTTGCCTACTCAAAAGGGTCCACGTTCCAACATATTACTTTCTTAACGTCGAGAAACAAACTTTTCTACCGCTTTTTCTGTAATAAATGTTCGTCAGTACTTTCCGCTATATTTTTTCTGCTTGGCACGAATTTCGCTGAATTTCAGGAACCAGACTGGCACCATTATGTAAGATATCAATGAACGGTTGACAATTGGTCAGTAAAAACACTAATCACCAACAATTTTACAAAAAGAGTTTTATCATCAATCGTAACACACTCCTACATGTTTAGACCCTGTTGGGTCATCTTCAGGGAGAACTTTTCGTTACCGTTACAAAAGGGTTGCGTGAACTCTCCGGGGTCCGGGCCTGGACTACGGAGAGTTCACGCCTCCAAAAAAAACGCAGTACACAGTCAACAGCACATTCTCACTCAACTGTAAAGTGCAACCTTAGTGTAACTGTAACGAAAAGTTCTCCCTGAAGATAACCCAGCAGGGTCGAAACATGTAGGAGTGTGTTACGATTGATGATAAAACTCTCTTTCTGCATTTGTTGGTGATTAGTGTTTTTGTATGATATGTGCACGGACACAGAACACATTAAAAATTTGTCAGTAAATTTCCTGTTACAAAATATGAACACTCATTAGCATATTTACGCAAACACTCCAACGTAAACCGGATAAATACAGCCCAAATTTTTATACTACATTTCTTCCACATCATCCCACCTACAGACACACCTCCCAATCGTATGGTTCTTTAGTCTTGAAAGTAAAAACTTAGCCATCCGTACATCATTTAACATCTCAAAGCTGGAACTTGGAACGAACCTCCAACGACTTACCAAGCTGACGAACATGATATGATAACATGTAGCCACGAAACAGATCAATATTAGCACAAGATATTGTAACAGTGTGTTGAATTTTCTCCACAATATTAATTTTTTATTTTGACCGTAACAATTTTAACAGTCTTAACGCATCTGATAGATTTTCAACCATTCCTCAGTAACAAGAACTGTGAACCTGAAGACGACCTAAACGGTCGAAACATGTTCAGTAATAAATGAACGTAGTTGTGTTAAGACGGATTTTATCTTCATTCTGTAAAAAATTTTGTTTCTATTGTAAGAGTACGTCCTGGATTTCGAGGCCCGACGCGACTTCTTTGAGATCTAAATCGTGGCTAGTGTATTCAGGCAGTAGGGTAAGAAGCTGCCTTCTGCACTCAGGTACCCGGAGCGTTATATATAGAAGGACAAGTATTCGTGCTTAATCCAATAATATTCATGAAAGCAGCCCGCAAATTTTACGTTGTTTAGATTGGAAGAAGCAGAGCTAATAAAAGAGGTAGTAGAGGGGAAAGCTTCCAGAAGCTTCGGCAAACAACGAAATTATTTTTGAGAGGGAAAAGGCAAGTTAGTTGGTCTTTGTTTTGTGTCAGAGGTAGATGATCCGCGACAGGTGATGCGACAGAGGAAATACAGTGATTTTTCGAAGTTTCTTCCCAGTAGCAGTCATGCTGCGTAGTTCAGCTTTAATAATGGAGTGTGATGTTTTAGGAGAAGAGTCGCGAGATTGAAAAACAGCAGAAGAACACTCGTAGGTGCACACTTATATGTGCATACATGTATCATTTTTCAAACATCCATGCTTTATGTATGCAGTACGGCTAAAATTTATATAATCTGACATCATCATCATCATCATCATCATCATCATCATCATCATCATCATCATGAACGTAAACAGATATCCTGTCCTGTGAAAACTCAATCTTGAAGACACTGTTGATCTCTCCGTCTTGTTTTTGGTCGATCTATGTCGCCTTTAGTTTTAGTTGCTATGCCCGTGCCATTTTGGGTATTCGTGCGTGTTCCATCTTTTTAACATGTTGCAGCCAATTCTTTTGCTAGCTCTGGATTTCACCTACTATGTGTTCTATTTTTAGTTTCTGTCGAATTGTTTTATGCCTCTGATGGCCTGATCTTGTCAGTCCTAAAAGTGGCCTCAGAAATTTAATTTGTTCTGTTGCTTATTGTTGACTTTTTAAATTTAAAACCCAAATTTCACCGCCATATTTCAATGCTGCTTGGGATGCAATATTGTAGTCATAATTTGGTGCCTGGAGCACATTTTTACCAAAATGCTTTTAGATGGGGATATATGTACCTGAAACCTAAATGCGCGTGACCTATCACTGTATTGGAAATAAACTAGTGATGGTGTTCCCGATATATACATTTGTGTGTGTGCCCGCGGGCGCGCGCGCGCGTGTGTGTGTGTGTGTGTGTCTGTGTGTGTGAACTCTTAGTGAGGTTTTAATTTCTCCGAGGTTATACAGCCCCGATATTACCTGAAAAATCTTCTCCAGTTCTCACTGAGTCATATTTGTAATATACTAGCTCAAACGATACAATAAAGTTTAATGAAGCCAGGTAACAGTAAAGAGTTAGTGACAGGACAGTTACACTATTCTCAGATCCCTGGCGCTTGCTACATGACCATCCCATGTCACGCTCCTTGAATTGTGACTCCTACGTAGTGAAGAGCATACACTATGATGCTTCTCACTCATCCATACATTCTCTTCAACATGTAGACATCGAAGGCACTCAAGCCACGTTCTTTATGAAGGAAGTCAAGGTTTTATACACGAAAAACGGTTACTTAGAAAGGTAAAGTTCACTCTGTAACATGCCAATATGGCACAAAAGGGGATTATAAGTATAGCTCTCCTCTTTCTGTAATGTCGGCGCTAGATGGAGGTAGGACAATGCCACGCCTCGGCCGCTTTACTCCCTGGAAAGAACCGGCATCAATTGTACAGGACGCTGGTTTGGCCCCAGGGACGGTCTGGACGGTTACGGAAAACTTCGCCCCCACTGGGGTTCAAACCCTCAACCGTCCTGCCCGTAGCGAATCATTTTACCGACTACGCTATCCTGGCCCACCGGGTAAAGTTTCTTTTCTGTGGTGCAACAGCCAAACTCGGGCCTAAGCCGTCTCTTTGTTGAGGTTTATAGATCACACACAATTACACACACACCCAGTAGGACTCCTCTGAACGAGTGATAGCTCGTCGCAGAGGTCTATAACTACACAACACACAACAAACACAAGAGACGAATATATCCATGCCATCAGCGAAATTTCAACCCGTGATTCCAGCAACCAGGCGGCTGCAGACCTAGGCCAGGCGAATAAACAGTCTTTTATATTTCAGTGTTTATTATATCGGATAACTTACGACAGGAGATTACAAACTGGACGGCAGCTAGCATTCCCAGAATGCAGCCAGCTCTTCACGAGAATAATTTTGATTCACTCTGCCGCGTCCATATATTTTAACTTTGCCACATTTTCAAAATATGTTAACTACCTTCGTATTTTGACTTTTTGCTGTATTACGCTGACGAAGTATGAAGGTATACCTATATTCGGTGTCTTTTTTTTATAAACCTCGTTACAAGAGTATAGCGTATATAATACATTTACTTTGTATATTTAACATTAAGTATGTTTTTAAAAATAATCCATAAAGCTGAATAAAATTTATAACTTAGTCATTTCAGGTGAAACATTCATCAGTGACCTTCGCATAATTCTCAAATAGGTAAGAAGAATAGACATCGTAGGTTTTCGTAGCAATTTCGATAATCTGTGACATGACGCTGGGTTGCAGGGTAAGTAATTTCACGTGTTTCTAAGGAACACGTCTACTTCATTATATGGACATTGAAGGCTTGAAAAGTAAAGCGACAATTTCCTTGAAAACGTCGAAAACCCCTTACGCAGCGACGCAGCGTCACATCCCAGACGATCGCAATCCATAATGAGAACCAGTCTGGAATAACCACTATTTCACAGTGTAAATCTGCAGATTGAAAGCACTGTCTTAGCAAGTTAGTCAACAACGTACGAGCAGGAAAACTTTTCGGTGGGTCAATTCTCTTTTTGCCCCTAGACTTTGGAATGATAAATCTGACGCTCACGTATGTATATAACACAAAGTTAAGGTGGTGAGGGCCGTCTAAGTTTTATGTTATATTATTATATAACTTTAATGTGACATGTTTCGGCTTAAGTACAAGAGGTCATCATCAGGCAAGATTAAAATACCGACTAAAAGTTATAAGGCAAATGACATTAATGGATTGTTCATATTCGTAAATGTAGTTGAGAACTCAACTTCTGTGTATCTTCATCACAATTGGATGTCTGTCCTGAAGATGAGTAAATATCATAAAGCAGGTGGTGCGGAAATGAAAAAACATGCTACATGAATTCTGATCACAATCAGTCCAACTGTTCTGGTGTTAATGAGATGATACCGCATCAGTTATACGATCTCGAAAACAGAAGTTAGGAAAAATTACATATTTGATATAATGGATATAAAATATGTTTTCTTTTCCTGCTCTCCCATTCATCGCTAGTACTTTTTCAACAATCTACGGTAAAGGTTCGTGCAGAAACTCGTGTACGTTCTCTTGTTAAAATCTGTTGCTATTCTCAAATGTTAACGGAAATTAGGACGTGTAAAAATGTTTAGTAAATCTCCTGAATATCGAATGCCAGAAAACTCTGTTCGGCGGACTTAGATTTGTTACACGTTAACGTCCACACTTGGTGAAACCAGTAGTTACAAATTTGCAAATTTATGAACGTGAACACGTTAAAATTTAATATGTGCAGAATACCTACGTAAGTACCCGAGAGACAGCGGGCAGTCCCGCACTAAGTCCATTGGTATGCGCTGGTCATCCGCCTGACCTCTTGATTGGGCGTACAGGACCCCATATACCATCAAACCTTTTTACGCAAAGAACCACTACAGCCGTAATATAAGCTAATATATATTTCAGGAGGGTTTCTGCCCAGATTCAGGTCCTCTTGCTTCGTTCTCTGAATTCTTTGCGTGCCCCGCTTTCACCGTGCTGGGCGGGTTGCGAATGTAGAATGGGAAAGGTAAAGTGAACTTGTTATTGCGTACGCCGTGAAGGCGTGCGGGGGAGTGGAATCGTAGGTCCACAAAAGACACATGCCTATATATCAGCAGGTTTTACAGCAATATTTTTGGCAAATTTAGAGCCAATTCTAAGCTTGTTTACAAATAAAATACGGTATTTTGAAAAGATCTATACTGTGTTCATGCACCTACCGAATAACACTAAAAAACTTACAGATTTTCTTGACAGTCAGCAAAGTGTTAATACTTTTAGGTGTCACACAAAGATTCGTCGTCTTTGCAATGAAAAACAATGAATTTGGTATCACACACCACGTAACAGGATGACGTTTGTTGTCGTCCAGTCATAATGCCTGCTAGGTTTGAGATTTAATGGCAAAAATCACAGTTAAACATGACTATAAAACGCTGGCTGGTGCTTTTTTAAATTACATTTCCGCGTATAACACAGCATGCTGAAATAACACAACGTACATCTTTATGTCAATAAAATATTCCATACTGTATTAGCGAAAACCAGCTTTGAAAATGCGACAAAGCAATAAATATTGACGTTTAAAACTAACATGCCTCCTTTTGGTGACCCTGCAAATATACATAATTACTTCGAAGTTTTCGAAAATGGCGTCAGTAATAGGTCCTATAATCAGACCTGAAAGAATATTCTGTGTAAGATCTTAAAAATTAGCAGCATGAGAACCTGTTGCTTAAAGAACTTGTGCTTAATTATAATATCGATACTGAAGAGGGTGATCCTTTGTTCTGAAGATGTAGGATTTGAGTGTGCTTGAAGTCAATTACCGTTTTTCACTTTCCACAAAATCCAGCATTTCTGTATGAGGAACGTCAGACCTCGCCCTCGTTAAGCAGGAAGTAATCTGATCCAGCAAACTACAAATTTCATTGTTTCTGCCCAATTAAACTCACAAAGGTCCGCGTCCCCAGCAAGCACAAGGCACGATCGCCCACGTCCAGTCTTCCACAGCAAATACACAGTTAATCGAGTTACAGCCGAAAAGTAAGGTGTACTACAAAAATGTTCTAAAATGTTGCATAAAATTATTGCTCGTCACGATTTGCTCATTTATTCCATATTTGTTTTTACTTTCTTTCCTCCTGTTCTTCCTTTTTTCCTGTTCCATCTGTTGTTGTTTCCAGGCCCTGCACAGCCCGTTATTCTATCCGTGTCCATACCAAAAAACCAGTGTTACAACCACCGGTCTGTCACAGTAACTGCATGAGCTTTATTTTTGGTACGTTTGCTAATCTGCAACTGATCAAGGGCTTTCCGTACTTCCCACAAAATAGTGTAAATATCCGACAAACACTTGGGCAGAAGACTTTTGTATGTTGAGTCTTTATGCATGTCGCAGCCCATACCCCACATTCTTCGCAATTCCTACATAACGTTGCTAATTGCGAATTTAGGAACTTAAAAATTACTACGTTTAAATGGCTTATTAGAGTGGCATAAATAACATTCTTAATTTAATCACAAACCGTCCTGAAGTTTCCAGATAAAACACGGGAAAAGCCGGCTGGATGGTTACGACAGCCCCTAACGCTCTCTTCTTCTGCACGTTGTGCAAAGAACACAAGAAAATCTAACTAATTTTAACACATATACGCCTCCTCGAAAGGTTGAAACGTGTGGAGCGATGAGAAATGTTTATGAATTATGGTACGAAAGCCTAAAGGGAGAAGGCCACTTCAAAAACCAGGGAGTAAATGGGAGAATATTATTAAATGGATCCTAAAGAAAGGCGAAGGAATGGCGTGGAGTGGATTTACTTGGCTCTGAACAGGTACAAGCGGAGAGAGGTCTTTGTGAAGTAGGTAGTGATCGTCAGGTTTTCATAAAATTCTCAGAATTTCTTGCGTATTTCAGCAACTATAGCTTCTCAAGAAGGGATCTCTTCCATGGAATTAGGTTATCTTGCTAAACACACCTTACATTCCAAGGCGCCGTCCTCCTCTCTTTACCAATGTGTCAAACAGCCTTTTGCACCGCTGCTAAATGTGATCCTGAACACTCAACAGGCCATATTCGTATCGTGGTCTACAGACTGAGGCACGTGTAGCCACGATGCCGGTGAGCTACCACGTTGGACATTTTATCAGCAGTAACTACGAGTGGACCGGGCGAACGTGGCTGATGAAAGGATATGTGCGCGAGAAACCGGGGGGTGAAATGAATGCGAGACAAAGCGAGACTGTGGCAGCCACTGTGCTGGGTAGTGGCTGATGAAGACTGATAGCAGGCAGGGCCAGAGGAAGAAGGGAAGGAGGAGCGAAAGGAACAGAAAGTAATCATGATTGAAAAGGGAACAGAAGATGAAACAAAGCAGGGGAAAAGGAGAAATAAATAGAGAAAGAGAAAATAAACGACAGAGAGAATAAAGCCTAGAAGGAGGAAGAATACTGTTACAATTTTCTCTAGATAGACACCAGTAACTGACCATCTAACACAACACTTATTTATTAAAATCCACATTCACCTACATGTTTCACCTATGTTAAGCCAAACTCAGACTGTGCGCAGCTATACAGAAAGAGAAACGTACAACTGTACCCGTAATATACTATTATTAAAAACTGAGATCCAAATTTTTGTAGCATAAGCTATGTTAAAATAATATTCAATGATTTTCAAAAGAACATAAAAATGTAATTCACGTAAGACGAAGCTGAGTGTGGAGTTCAACACATAAGCTTTGCGTTAAATGCTTAGTTACTGTTATATGCATGCAGTTGCCGGGTTAGGTAATTAGTGGCTTAGTTAACTCGGAATTACCTACAAAATTTTTCTTCATATTATTATTAATATTATATATAATATAATATTAATACCATTAACTATTAATACTGCAGTTATTGCATGTACCTTACTTTGTGTGTTTCAAATGTAAAACCTGATATGAATTACTAACTGAAGGCTGGGTGGGACCCACAGCCGGTACGGACGGTCTGAGATTCGAACTCTTAGCGGGATTCGAACCCCGGACCGTTAAGCCCATAGCTAGTCAAAATACCGACTACGCTATCCAACTTCAGCGTCATTTTAAATTCTGCAAATAAATAAGCCGAGAATTTTCTTCAAGATCCGACAATCGAATTTGTCGCCTTTTTCTTGGTAAGTGTTGTAAGTCCAACAGCATAGACCTACATAGGGATAGTACAGTCTCTTGACTGGCTGCTTGGACATTATTGCTCCAAATGTTAAACGCAAATCTGTGTTCAAATTCCGACGCCTTGGCGTCTGTCATTCTGACTGGATCACATTTTCAGGCTCAGGCATTTAAAGGGTAAACAAGACACAATGTATTTAAAAACTGCACACTGTAACATCCACTTGCTTGGTTGTTTGGAGACAGGAAGGTAAATAAACGCTGAAAATTATGTAATTTGCACAGCTTTGCTACTGTGTACTTGAATTAATACGTGTAACATATATTACGGATGGTCCTGATGGTGGTTTTACGTGTGTATAGCGAGCCGCACAGTAGAGTAACAATGCTTAAGTATGGACAATCGAAGATTTGGAGTCATATTCCCGGTGCGGCCAGAAACTGTTCTCTTCAACACTGCATGCTTACGGTTTGTGGTGTTCAACCAGCATTCTAACCAGTCGATAGGGAAGTAACAGAGCGGAGTCGTCAGTCAACCACTGATCTTCTTCATGTAGGGCGAAGTTTAAGAAAGACTGGAGCCATGACTCCAATGGATGGCCAAGGCTCATAGCTAGTTGTATTACCAATTCTTTCTTCTTTTTATCTCTTTAGTGCATTTCTTTCTGGGTCCCACAGCGGTGTACCATGGCGACAAGGCATTTTTTCCTGTAATCCTAATATAGTTTCTATTAACTTCCTCCAGGCTCATATTTCTCCGTCATTGTGGTGTCCCATTCACGACAAGACAGGCGAGATGTACGTCCCTTGAAAGAACATCGTTACCACAAGAATGGGGCTATATCTGGTAAGGCCCTAAACCAATTTTGTTTATAGTCCACTTGAACTTTTGTTCAGAGAGCTGCAGTCTGAAGCGGACAGGCTGTAGCACAGTGCTTTCCTGTGGCAGTTTCAATACAGACAAGGAAACGCTGCTTTTACTGGACTTGGCGGAGATTTTGTTTCCTCTGAAGCACACATTTCAATCTCCGGTCAGTAAACCTTAACGTCTTTAGAATAAAACTATTTATACAGTATCGTAGCTCTAATTTTATTAAAGATTCGATTGTGAAAAAGGATTCTGTTGTGGCAAGAGAAAAAAAAATATATATATGTTTTCCTTAAAGACATTGTACGTTGCTAAGATTATGAATGGTTACAAGTATGGAACACTGGGGGAATTGCACCGACAGACGAAAACCTAAGTACTCGGAAAAAATCACGTCTGAGAGTCACTTTTTCTATCACATGTGCCATATGGTTTGGCCTTGGAACTTACCTGTGGTCAAACGCCTCCGCATAATCGCCTGAGCCATGGCACAGATTTATTTTCTGGATTTCTAGAAACTCTTTGTGTAACCAATGTTTCTCAGTTAGGCAGTAATGCCACTGATGAAACAATATTCCTCCTCAGGCACACAGTGACACGACTAACAAATCAAAACAATATTCTCCGTAATACAGCGACACAACCTCTAAAATACGTTCCTCGAATTCACACTTAAACCACTAACAAAACATCATTCGCCTGCATCTGGTTCCTTCCTTATGAATAAGGAAAGGCATAAAACGATTCCCTCTACATGCCTACATGACACGGACAGGGAAACATTTAAGACCTTCACAATATTTGACTTTGCACATTGACAACACACATTCATTTCCTCAGATGTACAAAAACGTTATTGTTAACGCAATTAAAATTCTCTGAATTATAACTTTGCGGAAGAACGACCAGCACAGCTGCTCCACATTCCGTGTTTAAGTTCAAACTTCTGTCCAGAGATGGGATCTCTTGAATGCGCTGTTTTGTAATTTTTGTAATATTACCTAGTTTATCCAGATATTTTAAGGGACAGTGCCTACAAGTAGGATAAGATTGCTTTGTTCCATGCACCTCCGAATTCCTTATGCACTAATCGTCCTGCCATTCGCCACTATATAGACTGAGCGACTGACAGCATCGTTAAATAAACCGTGAATAAATGTTTTTAATGTATGTCTGCATTGTGCGGCATACAGTATCTTGTTCTGAGAAGCGAACATGAATTAAAAATGCCTTGAAAACAAGCAGTTATGAAAACGCTTCGTCCTCAAAATTGTGAAGTAAGTGCACAAATCAGAGTATTATACAAAGAGGAGGTTTGGGGTTTATGTAGGTCAGAAAGTGATGTTATGATGACGAAATGTAGGAGGATGTCGTGGCAAGGGAGGTGGCACAAGAACTGCATACAGAAGTTCGGTCTCTTGGAAAAAATCTATTTGGAAAGCGGGAAAGGAAAATGAATGATAATATTGAAGTGGATGTTAGAGTTAATAAGGTGAGATGGATGCAACTAAACCAGGGTCAGTCTAATGGCGGTCTTTGATGTTAACGCTGTTGAATATTCGGGTTCTGCCACTACAGTGGAACAACCGCAGTTATATTTGAACCGTCTTTGGTGAAGATTTTTTCTGCAACATTTTATTTTGCCACAAACAGAATGTGCTTCTTCGTCTTACCACAAATAGATGAACAACTATTTTGTTTCGTATAAGACGCAACTCAAATTGCAGACATGTATAAATAATGCAACAACCATAAAAAGAACCGAGGAAAAGAACGAATAAACGTAACTTTGATGCGGGTTGAGTAATAATTCTTGCTGTGGAAAAGCAATAACTCGACATCGATTTATTATCTAGACAAACTAACACAATAAGATGATGTCAGTTAAATTAACCAATAACTATTACATACTCACAGTGTGTCTGTAGGCTTAATTAACCACATGAAATGCACACGTTTCGTATTTTATTGTCATCTGCGACCTCTCTAGCTCTATAATATTTTTACAGTCTCATAATCGGCGTGATTTTCGGGAAAAAGTTATTGAACGTAAAATGTGTGTCTTGATTTTCTCTACAATTCCTGCCTGAAACTTTTCACATTCTAAGGAGAACTGAGCACGATATTATCATACACGCACTTCGGTGTTCGCGTATAGCACCCGCTATTCTTTCCAGATTTTAATGAAAGTTGAATTTTCTCGACAGATTGTCGAAAAATACTCAACTATCAAATTTCACGAAAAGTCGTCCAGTTTGAACCGAACTGTTCCATGCGGACTGACAGAAAGACGGACGGACGGACGAACAAACAGAGAGACAAACAGTTTTGCGAAAGCACCTAAAAACTGCCCAACCGCTTTAATGGACCTTTCTAAGCAGATGTCCTTCCCGCTATAATGGACTCTTCCAACACTTGCTGAGCCATCCGGCACAAGTTCACTGCCTTCTTCAGCGTTATTGGCTGCCATTTGTGTGGTAATTCTGTAACCGACAACGTGGGTTTTCCACTGGAAGAACGTGTGTTCGTTCTTGAATATCATTTAGCAACTAATTTTTTTGATGCAGTTCGTGAAGCATTTCGCCGTTGCGTCTTAACGAAGAAGTTCCAAATAAGCAAATAATATCCACATTAGTGGAACAATTATGGAAACAGGCAGTATTGCCGAAAGGAAGCATGTGATGCCTGTGACAGTTCTAACACACGATACTGTACGCATTTTTGAAGAAACACTAACCCGACTACCACGCCAATTTCGAGAAATTGTCAAGGGAAATTTTCCATCTAAAACAATCTGTCATCGGGCACCCTAACAGATAAAACTCCAATCGATGTATCAGCTTCAAACCCGTAAAATAACTGCTTTAATTCAGTATTGCTATTGATTTCCTTGTTTTTTGCGTGAAGGATTTTATCTGTTAGACAATTTGTTTTTCACTGACGAAGCGTAGTTGCAATTCAGTGGATACATTTATAGTCCGAAGAGTGCTGAAAACTCACAAGAACTGCATGAAGATCTTCCGCATTCGTCAAACTTTGGTGTTTGTTATGCAATGCCTCGAGAACGAAATGTCGGACCATGCGTCTTTTAAGAGACAGTTACTGCCGAAAGGTATTAGAAATTTATGACTGATGCATTGCTCTGCTGGAAGAGAAAGAAACATATTGTTGATTTTAGGAGGATGGGCGCGAATGATCGTATTTTGCGAAGACAAAGATGGCTATCTTGCAAGACTTCGGTGCTCGCATTGTCGGGTGTGGCCTTGGCTACCACCATCCCCAGACCTCACAACAACTGACCCCTTGCTGTGGGGATTTCGTAAAGGAGTCTAGAGCCATAACCCAAGAAGCCCGAAGGACGTCAAACGTAACAATGAAGACGCTGGTGCGGACGCTGACGAACCAACTCTTCCAAAAGCTGCAAGAAATATTCCGAAAGGAGTGAATACCTGTCAACAAGAAGGTGGGGGCCAGATTCAGCATCCGCTGTAACCACATTTGTTTATCACATTGTCTGTGGCATTCTTGGTATATTTTAAGGAATTAAAATAACAACAACATAAACGGGTTACACTATTGGTTTGCCTTTGTGTGCGTTGCTCATAAAATTCCAATAGGATCTGTTAAAATTATAGCAACTCTTCCAGGATATAACTTCCGCTCAATCCATAGCCTTATTACGCAAATTATTACCCTGCTTGGTTATAAAAGTAACTAGATGCTGTTGCGATAAATCTGAAATTCTCGCTGCGGTGTATCTGGGGATTATTTCATCTTTTTTCTCTTTTTTTTTCACCTACACAAGGAGTGTACCCCACAGGCTATAGAACATCTTATTTTTTCCTGAACATGCAAAAAGCCGCCGGTATGTAGGAATATTATTTATTCGCAAATTGAACTATGTTTAAGGAAATATGCTCCACAAACATAGTCCACGTTATTGAATTTCTATTGAAATTCAGTTGGCCACAGGAATCATTATAAGTTCTTCGTGCCAAAAACAGCAAGGCAAATTTCAATTTGACACACAGACATGAGGAGACGTCATCGACAATGGACCTACGTATTACCAAGAGTATTTTATCTCTGCACGACCAGCCTTATGTTAAAGAGTTTCATGTCACATTAAGTGCGGCCTATGCTTTCCACTTAGAAACGGAACTAATATTTTCATTTAAAAAATTGCATGCAGCTAAATAATACTGAACTACATTTAAAACCAGGGCGAACGGTGGCGCAGTTGGTTGAGGCACTGTGTCACAAGATGGGAGATCGTGAATTCGATTCCCGGGAGAGTCCTTGGAAATTTTCAAGTGACATGTTGCTTCTGTCAGCTTTCAGTAGCCCTGGGGTCCACTCAGCCTCTAAACAGACATGAGTACCAACGTATTTCCTTGGGAGTAAAGTGCAGCCGGCCCGTTAAGCTGACAACTCTGCAGTGCTGGTTGTGCCGAACGTCAAACTAAGCACAGAAGCAAAACTTTCCATCCTCCCTCTGACACTTCATGACTTGTTACGGGAAAGCTTTAACCTTTTACATTTAATACTGGCCTATTTAAAAATGTGACAATCTTCTTTCCTACGATGCATCTAACAGAAAATTCCCACAAAACTTACCCCGAACTCTTCTCAATATGTGCTGTAGTCACAAAGGTTTTCAAGTATTCCAGTAGAGGCGTTGGATGTTAAGATCGCTGTAACCTGTGAGTCAATTCCATGTATCCTCCTTTAACCATTTAAAGCCTAGCGGTAACTTTACGTACCACCAGGTTTAACACTAAAAAATTCTACGTGGTGCCCACATTGCGTTTATGTGTTTTGTACGGATCTCAGAACAAACAGCAACTTTTGCCTTATAAAACATTAAGAAACTGGTTTTTATAACCGAAGTGGAGAATGTTTACAGCGCGGTACGCACCGAGTCCTTATATAAAACACATACGCTTCGTCTTTAAAGGGTTAAACTACTGACTTTTCAAAAGAACCTGCTGCCTGCGTTGTAAGAGTTGATGCTGGATGTAACAGGTTCCTCTGACAACGCTGGTGCACTTCTGGCGTCGCTTCTTCTCAGTTACCACTGTAAAAACCCTCATATCCCGGGTATGGCTATTATTCGAATCCGCGTTTCCAAAGGCTTTAAATTGCATTTAATTACATTTTTTAAAATTGAAACGGTACTGCGTCCTAAAAATTCACGGAAGGAAAGGAAGGAAACCGTATCCAAGGCGAAGGATGGATGCTGCTGCTTGCATTCGGTAAAGATGACAGCTCTGAATTTTTCAAGCAGTTGCCTATAGCTCTATAAGTTCAGGCAGTTATCTATAGCTATATATTATAGATATGTCCCCGAATATATTTTCTATGGGGAGTTATACGTCTTTTACAGACACATGCTTTGCGTTTTGTCGTATTATCACGTTGTATCACACAGTGCTTGGATTTGACTGCCTTTCTCATATGGTCACGCATTCCACGATGTTTCTTTTGTAATCACGCGCAGTGATTCATTGTAGTAGCTTAATTAGTACGACACCCGAGTCGGGTCAACATGGCTGTATGTCCGCCATTAGCGATGAGGGTAATTTTTCATTTGTCCCTAAGAGGGTGAATTTACTTCACCTACCCCACCCCCAGCCTGAAACTTCCTTTTGACGTGTTGTGAAAGCTAAGACCTATGTAATTTTTTACTGCGTTCTGTGGTGAATGTGAGAGCGTGTTGAAACAACAGTTGACAGATATTCACGAAAACATCACTTCGATATTAAAGAGCAAGGGCGCAATTTAGTTTTTTTCTAAGATGAAGTTTATTTACCTACATAATTTATATCCTTCTGTAATGTAATTATAATTTATGTTCAATAACAAAAAAACACAAATATATGTTGGTTTTAAAGTTTATTCCTTGCAGAATGTTATGTGCAAGTTAGATGAACTTTGTTTTTGTAGATTATCAAATGCCGTCATCAAAACTTAAAGCATATATTTTTTACCACGTACTTACAAAGCGTCACTTATTAAGATTTTAAACCGTACCAAAATGGATGACGTGCTTTTCGCAGCACTGCGCTGTTTTACAAAAAATCTCTGTCCACATCAAAATGAACGCCTGGTAATTACTTGTACAGACGTTGCTTCGACTTACAAAACATCAGAGATACGGCCAATATTCCCACTGAAAGATTAAGTTCATAATACCTTTCCATTCGTCTACACAACCGGACGGACACACACACACACACACACACACACACACACACACACACATGAAACTGTTTTCCGTGTGATAAGAAGCTTTTATTACAGAACGGGATCAGCCAATCGAAAACGAGTACAGACGGAGGAAGAGAACCAGAGGAAGCAGCCTTGTACTCTTTGTGTGAATGGCAAATATGTCCACAATATGGACCCATCTGATTCATCGACATTGTCAACACAATAAACAAACCGAAACGTATGAAGTCCGGGAATGCAGGTGTTTTACTGTGCCTTGACTATTAGTCTAGCGATGGTACCTCTGTGATTAATGACGTAGCGCCTTTCTCGTCATGCCTTAAACCCCATCACCCTTCTTCTTTGTCCATTCTCCGAGTTGCCTGAAATTTCACTGTAGATATACAAGACTTTCAAGTACCATATCGCTCAATTTCCGTCTTGGCCCGGAACTCAAAATTCCGTCTGGTAGGACAGTGTTGCGAACAGAGCCCTTTTGTCGTTGCTTAAGTTGCTTGGTTTATACATTGAGTACTGCCGGAGAAATGAAAATTTCTTTCATTTCTTTTTTTCTGTTTGAGCATGGAGCACAAAAAGCAATCCCTCTACAGGCCTGGACAGGCCGTGAGGGTTCCGGGAGGTTGAGGCTCCCAGATTTCCACGACAATCGGCAAATGAAGGTAGTAAGGTTGTCAGCCCTAGCCACCGGCCGCCTTTATCCCGCACAAAATATTCCTGGTACTCATTTCTGTTAGAGGCTGAGTCGACCCCAGGGCCATAGAGCGGCCGGAAATTCCAATGACGCCATTGGGAATCGAATCCGCGACCTTCCGCCTTGTAGCGCAGTGCCTCAAACAACTGCGCCACCGCATGGCCTATGCAGCAGCAAGAGTAGATCTTAATTTCGGCAAAATTCTCGCTGAACTGATTTTGTTATAGTGAATTTTGTGTTTGTTGTCTAGTCTAGATCTTAAAAAATGCTGTTATTGCTTCATTTAACTGTTTCTTATATGGAACTACATGAGTTGTGCACGCCCTATTGCTTCCACAGGCTAGCGGAGGATAACATTAGTTGTGATAGGGTAGCCATAAGCATAACTTGGCTAACCACGGGGGGGGGGGGGGGGACTGACCACGGGTATTAGAAATTTTATTTTACACAGGAGTCAGGTTTGAAAGAGGGGAAAACTAGTCTGATAAAAAGCAATATTTTCATTTTCTGTTTTCTGTCTATTTTTTATTTGTCATTATTCAATTCAGTAACCCAACAAACTATCCCTAGATTGCAAAATATTGGGGGGGGGGGGCATTCGACCCCCTTCCCCAGCCAAGTTACGTCCATGGGTTTAAAAAAAACAGGGTTGTGTGGGAGTACACAAACTGTGAGACGTTCGCTATTTAAAGCTTCTACAGTTTCAGGGTAGCAGTTCTTTTTACTTACTTTGAAAAATGCAATGAGCATGAAAGTCTGATTTAATTCTTTTCCTACAAGTTCTGTCCGAAATACCTGTCGCTCCGAAAAATATTCAGAGTTATAATCAAGACGCAACAAACTTGCATGTAGGTCTTCGTGTAAAGTTGTTGTTACTGAGGTCCAATTTGAAAAATTGAAAAGTTTCGACAAATTTTTATAAAAACTACTCGGTACCAAAGTTTGCGAAGTGGCGTGAAATGATTCTAGAATTTTTACATGTACAACCACAGAGAGGCAAAGGTGGCGAAAACAGCAGGCCCATATTTGCAGCTTCATTTCAAACGCCAAAGGAAATGAAACTTAAAGTACTTATATTCCAGTAAAGATATTTTCTCCACACCACGTGAAATGGTACTACTATGTCTCAGCTTTCTCGGATTAAGCAGTGTCCCATAATTCAGTATTATACAGACATAATACACGTAATAATAAATTATTTTAGCATCTGAGGGTTACCTATAATTTCCTAAATCTGGTAAAATGTCTGACATAATGAAAGAAAATTTAACGACTCTTGCTTCCAGATAACTACCCCTCCCCCCACCCCCCAAAAAATAAAGCAACATATCGTGTAAAACACCGCTGTTACTTCTTTGGGCATCATAAAAGCATGTTTACTAACATATTACAAGCTTTTGTTACCTAATGATTTAAAGTAATTCCATGATAAAGGAATCCTGCAGGCGTAACTTGAAGACAGTAATCTTCAGTATGGTTAAGGCTTAGTATTTATTAACGTAATTGAAACGTCTGTTGGTATTATGGAATTATATTCGTTGAATCGAAGCATGTATATTCACAATGAATATAGGAGTCTCTGGATTGTATCATTGTCTGGAATCCTGAACACAAATACAGCCTCCGTAGAAATTACAAGTCAGTCCTACTGCGCCATTTCCCATTTCAATACAGTAATTCAGTTGGGCAAGTACCCCTGAAGTTAATTCCCTCAGGGTATCTACCATAACAACAAACTGTGCAGAGGATCAGAATAATTTCAGATCATCAATATAGGTTCTAGTGGCTTTAAACTCGAATCTAATCAGATTATGAAAAACAATAGAATTTAAACTTTATTTCAGCAAGACTCACTGAGTTTTCATAACAACTTAAACATACAAACAGAAGAAGACACATAGAAATTCTATGTGTCTCGTGAAACACAATTATATATTCAATTTGCGTACGATGAATAAGGCTGAGAAAGGGAGGTAGATACGAGCCGTCTAGTAGAGAGGGAGAGCAGGTCGTTTCTGCGAAGATTTAATTCATGTAGAGGATGAGAAGAGCCTAAAGGGAGAGAAAGTGTAGGACTGAGATCTATATCATGCAGTAGTCACTGACCTGGGGAATGTATGCACAAGGCAACAAAATGAAATACAACTGTATCACCACCTTGCAAATCTTCTTCATGTTACACGCCACTTCTAACACCAGATTTTCATTTGTTTCCTACACACCATAATGTGCCACTCCTTATCAACATATTTAGTTGCGTTGTCGGTTTGTATGCTATTTACCGATGTTGCAACAACTAAACTGAATTGGACGTGAGACGCTATTTAATGGTGAATTGTGAGCAGTATAATCATTACGCGTCGTCGCCTATTAAATGCACAGCATTTCCAGCAAAACGGCAAAAAGCAATGAAGTGACCAGGTACTGCAATTTTATAAGGTTTCCAGTAACACATGTAAAATCATGTTGGACAAAAGACACACTGATCAACTGTTCGCTGGGTAAGGCTAACGTGTCTTTCTTCCATTACGAATAGCTCCTACATATCGCCCCATTAAATAAATACAGGGCGTTCTTAAATTACATTGTTATACAAAATCAGAGTGTAACAACAAAAGTAGAAAACTTACATTATTATGACATATATACCACACAATGCAGTGTATGTTTAAGTTTTATCTACAGATATTCACAGGTGTTCAATGTGGTTTCCTCGTGTCACGCGGCAGATGTCCCATCTGTAAGCGATTTCGTCCCAAATCCTATGAATCATGTCGGCATCTATGGTCGCAACCCTTCTGTTATCCGTGCCCGTAGTTCTTCCAAACTTGCAGGAAGAGGTGGAAAAAGAAACTTTGCCTTTAACGTACCCCCTCATAGAAAAGTCCAGGGGTGTTAAATCAGGCGCTCGTAATGACCAAGTTATCGCTTACGAAATCGCTTACAGATGATACATCTGCCGCGTGACACGACGAAACCACACTGAACACCTGTGAATATCTGTAGATAAAACTTAAACATATACTGCATTTTGTGACACATATCGTTATACTGTGAGTTTTATACTTTCTGCGTTATTACACCTTAATGTTGTACAACTAATTTAGGAACACTCTATACGTAGAAAAACTGTAAAAATTCGCATACTGGCTGACTGATATGTGGGTCGCGGCTGTGTTCGTGCAGGTTGCTTAACTTCGCAGATGAAGGCATTAATATCCTCGAAAGGTTTGTAACATCCCCGAAGTCCTGACTGTTCTTTCGTTATAACTTTCCCTGCGTGTCGCGTCACTCAAAGGAGGGACGTATTTCTGAGGCCAGCAACAGTGCGAAAGAAATTTTAATTTCAAACAGTTAGCAGTCTGTGACAACTTTAAAGTTTTTATACTTTAATCTCCAAGATAATGGCTTTTATGTGCTCCCTACTCGCACCAAGAACACGGAGCTATCTCTAAATGTCGCCAAAACCGAGAAATGAAAGTGACGTCACTGCAGTGACGAATGTCCTTTTATAATGGCTACGCTCTATATCGTAAAACACAAACGGAGACAGAAAACGACTGAAGAACGTAACTCGATATAAGAACGTTAACTCAAACACTAATTAAATCATTTACCATAAAAGTAAGTAACAAAATATTTAAGAAGATTAACAACTAAGAACAAAATTAAATGTCATTGAACTTGTAACAAAGGAAAATCTACAATAATCGTTTATTTACTTATGGTTTCTTTAAGCATAAGAGAGATACATATGCGTTAAATTCTGAAGGGGGCACTGATTAAACCATAAAGACCGTATGCCAAAGAAGTAGATGGTCTTTTTAATGCTACTGTCAATGACTCGCATTACACAGAGACGAATGCTATAATGATCAGTAAATAATTATTTGGAAATGATCTGGAAGAAGCGGCAGTGCCGTAATTTTGAAAGCGATGTTCGAATTTTCCTGACAGGCCTGAGAAAAACCACGAAAAATCTTAGCCAAGACATCGGCTGTCCGGCCTTGAATTCAAAACTCGAAGTCCTCGAGTACAAGGCAGAACTTCTGCTACTCGACAGTGAAGATCGGTGAGTAACTGATAACAGGTAGATGGCGGTTGAACAACTGCGCACGTGGCAAGGCAGTGGTTACTCTCATTCCGACCGACGGCGTTAAATGTCAGGAGGTCTGAAAGTGTACATACTCCAATCTATACGAGACTGAACCCTTTAAAGACGAAGCGTATCTGTTTTATATAAGGACTCAGCGCATACTGCGCTGTAAACACTCTCCACTTCGGTTATAAAGACCAGTCTCTTAATGTTTTATAAGGCAAAAGTTGCTGTTTGTTCTGAGATTCGTACAAAACACAGAAATGCAATGTGGGCACCACGTAGAATTTTTTAATGTTAAACCTGGTGGTATGTAAAGTTACCGCTAGGCTTTAAAAGGTTGACCGTTTAATTTTCAATGGACCTTTTCACTAGTTACAATATGGTCAATAACTGAAATGTTTAATAATGAATCACGCAGTTAATACTGTTAACTGGTAACAAATGTAACAAAATAGCAATTAGTAAATTCGCTGGACCAACCCACAGTCTAACCGGTTAGCTCCTGAAGCAAAGCGAGGGCATTGCCGCTTCAGCTAACGTGCCCACCAGTCTGCACTAATTACCATGTGTCATGCAATTCTGCCATTATGCTACTAGGAGAGAGCCAGCCAAGTGCTGTATGCTCTGGACCCCGACTACTTAAACAGTTCCTACTTAATAATTAAAGCTTCATTAGCCGCGCAGTAAGAAGAGAATCTAGGCTGAGAAGCTCTCGTAGGTTTACCTGAAGTGTAAGATTTGCCCTGTTTTTCAAGGCTACCTTCAGCTGCAACACTGATTACATAAGTCGAAGTGTATAACGCAGTCCATCGCCACAGTGTCTGCAATTTACAGTGTTCGAAAGGAGGAATAACGAGTAAAGTTGCTGTAACTTAGCATAGTAAATTTCAGGATCCTAAAGTCCTAGGCTTTGTGTGTTGACACAATATAAATTCGTCACTGAATAGTTGCTACTTATTTAGCTGCATACCAAAGTAACTTTTTCAGTGTTCAGTTATTTACATCAACCATGCCTTATTACGACTGTTCGTGTATGTGGATATAATGAAAATTTACACGTGACTAATGAAATGACACACCATAGAAATGCATTCCTAAGTTGTGATCGAGCTCTATGCATTCTTCGTCTCGGCAGTCGATGGAAGTGACTAATTTCAAGCATCCGCCAATATAACTCGGGGAAAGAAATCTCGCTACCCATTGGATATGACGCTGGTTGAGTCCCAAAGCCGGTCTACTAAACCCCCACTACTTAATAACTAAATACAATACATTAATAAATCTTATGAAATTTTAACGTATAGAGAAGGCCTTCTCTGGAAAAAAGAGATTAGCTTGCATATACATTTATAACAACCAATGTAACTTGTATAATTGTGTTACTTGAAAAAGCCCGATGATGGCACATTAGTGCCGAAACCGGTAGCATATATGACTTTTAACTTTTTTAACCTTTATTTTAATAAAGAATTTGTTGGCTATAAGACGGACTTTATTCATTCAAGTATTATATAAGCCAACGGAGATGATAAACATCAAAAGAAATATCCCTCCATTTTTCATTTTTCAGGAAATATACCTGTAAATATCCCCTTTATACCTGGCATTTACCCCAAATTCTACCGTCGTCCAGCCCGTAGTCTTGTCACTATACTAGTCTGATATATCCCCTCTATTGGCTTCCATTGTTCCGATTATTTCATATCAAGATGCCAGTAAGTAAAGGTAAATTTCACCCCAGAACAGGCCTTGAAGGCGCAAGGGATGGAGGATCATTATATCTACCCTTTTTTAACCTCGGCGCTAGATGGAGTGGATGGTAAGCTCCACGTTCCGGTCGCTTTACCCCCGGGAAACAGACCTGATAGCCATTGTACAGGAGGCTGGGTGGGCCCCAGGAACATTAAGATGCCAATAACATTATTTAGACCCTCGTTTTTCTGGAATATTACTCAGTGTTTGTTGGTAGTTGTTTACCGACGTTTCGGGAAAGCCTATCGGTAAAAAAGTGCAAGAAGAACTTTTCAACTAACAACGTACGCTGCATAACATCCCATAAGAGCGACGGCCTCAACTACACCGAGGCGAAAGCCTGAAATCTCGAAAATATATTCATATTTTATCTCTCTCTTCCCCGCGGAGGTGTTGGGACGTTTTTCTAAATGACATCACGCATCAGTCTATACCGCGCGGTACTTCGCGTGACTACAGTCAGCGATCACAGCTGTTTCAGCTAGCCGTGAATGTGAATCCAGGCATTTAGCTTCACTATATTGCTGCTGCAGTAGGTGTTTAGTCATCGTATTTAAAGAAGGCGATTGAAATGGTTTCAGTCTGCCGTCAGCGCGCAGACACACATCACAAATACGAGTCAGCAGCCACGTTGTTCCTTGTATATATAAGTTCCAGTGTTGAAACTGGAAACACTGTGATTTTTCTTTTTTCAGTGCGACTGTTATTGTTAACAATTTCACCCTTTAACATGACCCACAAGTACGAATATTTTTAGTGTATTTGATACGCATAGCGTTGAATTGGTTCTTACATCACACATGGAGTTACCGACTCGGTATGGAAAACATTAAAATTCTGGGAATAATTTACAGAATTACAAGGAGATATGTTCAAACTTTGTCACTAACTTTTATCGCTCTAATTTCATTGTTATGGAAACCCGCTAACAGATACACTTGTATATTTTGTGTTAATATATCCTTTTTATAATAGTCCTGCTTCCTGATGCTGCTTTTTGCCCGCAGACACAGTTTAGGTTAGCGCAAGGGAATCGGGTGTTTCCGAACAAGATATTAGTAGTGCTGCTAACAGCGGAATGCCATCCAATATCCGCTGCATTCCGCGGGGCTCTTACACGATTCGTCCGACTGTCGTAATTACTTTTTACGACACCAGAGTGCTGTCGCGCGGCTGTTACCAAGATTCATGTACACCCCCCTTCGCAGCAGGTTTAAATGCGGTTGGTCCTGGCTGGAATATTAATCTACCCCTAACATGGTGACCAAACTTTTAAATAAAATTAAACATATCACTCCCCTTCATGGTCAAGGTGGGCAGGGGAATTGTTAGCGACACTGGTCGGTGTAGAGGGAAACTAATTAGGGCGAGGGGTGATTTTAGTCGTTATTGGGTAATGTATTTACACTCATGATTTAGCATGCAAAGGGTTGAAGACGTGACCATTTAGGGGTTGTTAAGTATTTTGCGGGGATACCTGCATCTGGAAAGTGGCTTGCGTGCAGCAGGCGTATTTTCAAGCTGGCAGGCATGCAACGTAGTTTTTAAACTACTAACATGAACCACCGACAAGTTTTGATGGCGTTAAAATGCTATTTTATTACGAATTTCTCATGTTCGAATTAGTGCTGGGAAAATGGCTAACCCAGCAGGTTTAATCGCGATTTTCCTTAGTCCCTCCATTCAGTTACCAGAACAGTACCTCGAATGCAGCACTTCAGGTGCTTTCCAAATTCTTTTCAAATCAGCATTCACAAATTTTCACCACTTGTGCTATACAGTCCGAAATAGCATAAATGTAAAATAAACCACAACAAAGGTGTTGACCAATATTTAAGTCTTGATACGATATTTCTTTAGAAGGAAAAAACAGTAAAATTAATACTTTTGCTTCCATAATCCCATAATAACCCGTACATTTGTGTTCGAAAAGTCACAAATAGCGTATGTGAAACAACAAAGAGGTAACATCAAAATTTTTGGGGCACACGGCGACGCAGTTGGTTGAGGCACTGCGTTACAAGCTGGAAGGTCGCGGATTCGATTCCCAATGGTGTCATTGGTATTTTTTATTAACATAAACCTTTCGGCCGCACTATGGCCCTGGGGTCGACTCCGCCTCTAACAGAAATGAGTACCAGGAGTATTTCATGGGGGTTAAGGCGGCCGGTGCGTAGGGCTGACAACCTTACAACCTCCGTGTGCCGACTGTCTAGAAATCTGGGAACCTCAACCTCCTGGAACCCTAAGGGCCTGTCCAGGCCCGTAATGGGATTGCTTTATTCCACTATATTACAACAATTTTTAGACTTAATTTGATATTAGTCATCTCCGTTGGTTTTATAACATACGAATGAGTAGGGTCCTGTCTCACAACCAACAATTCTTTTTATTATTAAAAAGAAGTTAAAAGTATAAAAAACATATACATTAAACAACCGGTTTCGGCATTAATGTGCCATCATCAGGTTTTTTTCCCAAGAACACAATACCCAAGTTTTACATTAGTTGATGTGAATGCACATGTAAACCAATTACTCTTTAAGAGAAGGCCTTCTCTGTATATTAAAAACTAAGAGGAACAACCACATAGTTTTAATACAACGAGACAACACCGACAGGATAAATAGAAAAGTATAATACCACCAGCCAACAAGTACGACCACCCTTCAGGAATAGCCACAAGGACACCACCGAAGTAATTCATCAAAAAAAAAAAATACATCCCTACTATGAAGACAAAAATCAACCAATGTAAATAAAACTACGAAGAAAGGACCAACTCAACATAAACAACCTACACCCCCCGGAAAACCTGCAGAACAACAAAAAATAGCAAAAAAGGAATCCGGCAAGAAGACAACAAAACTAACCTACACCAACAGGACTACAGGATACCTATGAAGTAAGACCATCTTAACCTACACAACTAACACCCTACGACACAAAAAAACCCCGTAGCTTTATCACTTAACACAACATTGTAACGTCTTTATAAAACTTTTAATATACAGAGAAGGCCTTCTCTTAAAGAGTAATTGGTTTACATGTGCATTCACATCAACTAATGTAAAACTTGGGTATTGTGTTCTTGGGAAAAAAAACCTGATGATGGCACATTAATGCCGAAACCGGTTGTTTTATGTGTATGTTTTTTATACTTTTTTATACTTTTAACTTCTTTTTAATAATAAAAAGAATTGTTGATTGTGAGACAGGACCCTACTCATTCGTATAATTTTTAGACTATACAAAATAACACTTGTAGACAACCTAACATGTTTGTAAGACATTAAGTGTTAAAAGTATTGGGCTCAAAAGTGACAATTTTTACAACTTCAAAATCGACCACAAATTCCTACCAACCGCCCGCACCCTTTTGAGCAATTATACCCTCCCTCCTGTAGCAGCACAAAGGACAATTTAAAGCCCACCATGTCCACGCTCCGCTGCAGCAGAAATATTTGCCATCTCCGTAGCACTGCAGTGTCGAACTGATTGTGAATCCAGGAAGAGACGTTTATGATATAATTTATATGTAGAGCATTGTGCGACCTGCTATAAGCGTTACATCGTGTCTTCTGACGACTCTTTGCACAGAAACACACAGTATTCTGATCACGAATTAACGTGGCCGGAATCTGCCTGGACGACATCCTGCCTCTATACCCAGCACGCACTCAACTTGACATTCATTACTTTGGTGATTAACAGCTTGAAAGCCTATACGTTTGCCCGAATCCTTTGACACCTGAAGTTCATCTAAACCGTGGTCTCCAAACCGCGGCCCGCGGAAAAAATTGTTAAATTATGCATGTACTACAAAAATTACACAATAATTTAGCCCGTTAGGTATACTACTTACTGCTATTTGTCCACGTGCAGCCCGCGAACCAGCCCACAATAACCTGTGTAGCCCTTTCCCATAAGAAGGTTTGGGCCCCTGATATAATCAGTACTTCAAAACTTAAGTCTTACCTCACAGAAAACACACTGCGTCTCCGTTATAAAAATTAACGGGTTTGTGTTGTTTAGTGAAATAATCCGTATTTGTAGTGAGAAATATACGACACAAATAAGTACAATTTATGGCAATATATACAGTTGTTAATTTTTATAGTGGTGATACGCACAATTACGACTGTGCTCTCAGGAATTTTAAGGAATTTAGGATATTATGAAAGAGCTTGTGCGCTTAACCGTAGTTAATATCTAAGAGAATGGATGAAGAATAATTACTGATATCGGCAGTTCAGGAAATATATCTCCAAGTAGTAAGATATGCAACGAATGCTTAATTGGTAAAGGATGTGGAAGGAAAGAGTCGTAGCCTGATGTGAAATAGCCTGGTAGTGGACTGGACGGACTGAGAAGAACCACGAAAAGCCTCAGTCACATTATCGGGACTCCGCATCAACATGAAAATGACTGGGGGGGGGGGGATTGAGTGGAAGAGTTCATTGATAAGAGACTGCTGTATGGGAGGTACGCCCTTCGCATCTCCTACAGACTAGAAGCCAACACGACCAACCTTTCTCGTGTGTTGTTAACTATAATTTTGGAAATGCTGGAAAACTTGGAAAAGAATCTAGAAACAGGCCACGACATCCTCTTTTAAAATACTTATGTTTTTAACCATTGAAATTTTTCTCGCAAATCACTCGAGCAGTTAGGCTTATGACCTGTAATCAAGAAGTTCCCATTTCGAACACTGGTCCCAATATCGACTACACCGAGTGCAGATTTACGTTCTTTTTACTTCTTTAAAGTGTTATACAAGTGTGATGTAAATTGCTGAGATGATACAGCATTGCAGATGGATGAATGACTAAGTATGGAGCATTTATGACATGATACTGACAGGGAAAACCGGATGTATTGTAAGCAAAACCTGTTCCATTGCTATTTTGTCCACCACAAATTAGTCATGGACTGGCATGAGATCGAGCTTAGGTCTCCGCCGTGATGGGCCGGCGACTAATCGCCAGACCCACAGCAGGCCTATGGTTGTTCTCAATTGCTCATGGAATATTCTGGGATATTAATTTACATTAGTCCACGGCCCTTTCCTTTTGTAATATTCCCAACTCATTATTTGCTAATCCTACAGTTCGACAGGATACGCCATGACTTACAGGAAGCGTTGTTAAATGAACTATAAATAAATAAATAAATAAATAAATAAATAAATAAACAGTTTACATTTTATAAAATCACGTACGAAGTGTACATAACGTCTTTAAATAAACTAAGATTGAATACATTTGCTAAATCTACTTGGGAACAAGTCCGCTGAAATTCCTGGACACACACACGTTACGCCGTCTATGACCTCACGTTTCCTACAAACATTGAGAGCACTCCGCATCCGTAAAGGAGGTTAGAAACCCAGACCCCATGCACCAGGGCACCGATTCAGAGCAAGCGAACGGAATACAAATCACAGCCACGCCTGCTCCACAATCGAATTACACTGCAAACTTGCTGAATTGTCCGTTCGATTGATCTGGCCTCAGTTCACTTCCGAATTAACTGTTATCATCAAGGTGGCACTGACCAATGATTTAAATGGATTCTGTATTAACACTGAAATGCTGTTAATTTCAGAGGAACAATTACAAACATGGCAGTCTGTACATAATGAAACACGGCTTATTCCGTGTTTTGAAGCAATCATTCTGCAGTACTGGAGTTTACATATTTAAGCAAAGACTTATGTGCAGATTTTAACTGACTAACTAGCTAATCAGCTACACACGTTGTTATCGAAACAGGTAAAGAAATAAGGATATGTAAGTTGGGAAATAACTAAGTACACAATGAATGAAGCAACTCACCAGACAGCCAAGTAAATAAGTAGTTATGTAGTTAAACTGCAAGGCATATACTCGTATGTTCATATGTCGGCAAGTAGCTACAAACATAAGTAGTCACACATACATATGTTAATTAAATGCCTAGCCAAGCAGAAACGACTAACGTGATGCATTTGCAGTGCGACATGTTGACTACACAGTATTTGAGCCACCAAACTGCACAATGAATAATAAGTAACCCTTTATGACTTATGTCCCCCCTTCATTTTCCGACATTTATGGTCCTCTGGGTTGCGACAGTGTGTAGTTGTCTGTCCGACTGAAGCATGAAGCCTATCCTTACCTAACGCCACTGCCCACGTACCAGCATGCACGAGGTTATATCCCAGATTATTACAATCCAAATCTTCACCACCGTGGAAACGGTGATGTCACGTCTTTGTTCTCATACATTACCAAACAGTGTTCTTCTTTATAACACACAGTGTCTTCTAAGCGCGATTTTCCTTTCTGTAACAAGCCTCTGAATGTTGTAATAAAACGTACTACGTGTCTCTAAGATAGTTCCAAGTGATTCAAATTGCAACACTTTGTCTAACGATGGCACAAAGCTGCCTAGCTTTTTATTTTATCGACATTTCCAGGCTTTCTACGCTGTATCGAGGGCTACATGCGTGTCTAGGAGCAATCACTTTCCCTGTAATACATGCACGATATAACCTTAACACTGAACCTTAACTTAAAACAGCTGAAGGAGACCTCTACGGATCGGACAAAGTGAAGCATGAAAGTTTCTGCACCAACCGACTAACAACCACTGGGCTACTAAACAAAGCCAAGCATTTACACGTTTATAGGTGCAGAATTCACTACTACGAGTATAAACACCTTTGCTAAGTCGCACGGTTTTTGACGATGGTATATGTTAAACACTTTGACTAATATTCTGAATTTTGTCTACCGTCTGATTTCTATCACAGTACAAACATTCGCGCCGATCCTAGTGACCGCGCGGTCTAACGCGTAGGTCTGCGGCCCAGCGCTTGCTGGGATCGTGGGTTCGAATCCCAACGGCGGAATGGATGTTCATCTCTTGTGTGTGTTTGTGTTGTCAGGTAGAGGTCTCTGCAACGTGCCGATCCCTCGTCCAGAGGAGTCCTACCGACTGTGGTGTATGCCTGAGTGTGATCAAGTGAAAAGCAAAAACCTCGACACCTGCTGGGAGTAGGCAGAAGAGGTCAGGACTACGAAACGAAACAAACTTTCGCAAACTCTTTCTGCTTCCTTTATCAAGTGACGGGCTAATATGAGATACCCTACTTCACTGGGTCCTGCGGCATAGGGTCTGAAATTAGCTCAGCGTAGTCACATCCCAGAGTCCGAGCACAGTGATGGAGCGTTGTAAGACATGCAATGCCTTCTAACCATCGAAAACTGGGCCGTTGTTTCAAATTATAATTTCTTCCATATTTTTACTGTCCTTTGTAGGCAGCGGCGACGCCAAGATGTCTGACCAGATATCTACAAACAAGATTCAGAAAAACCAAAAAAATTGGAGACCTTTACCAGCCGAGGCCTGGAGTGCCATACAAGAAGTCACAACTCCGAGGATCGTATCCTTGATTCCTTGACTTGCTCACAGCAACACACGCTTTGTCGACACACATATGTAAAACGTGATTTCTCACTGAAACCTCGTAGTTCCAACCTTCACTCTATGCTGCATACACGTCATGAAATATCCACAAGTAATGTTTCGAAAACCCAAGTGTACAGCCATTGATTTTGCAATTATAAGCACGCTACGGCCCCCCGTCTATGGGTTATTACACCCATAATTGACACAAACAAGGCAGCCAATACAGTTCGTGGCACTTAAGCCTACCAGATACGCAATGAAACACTGGGTGTCTGACGCTACATGACCGAAATGTTTTCACTCTTATATTTTTCCCAAATACAACGCACATAATATTATTGCACAGTTCTTTATACATTCCATGCATGCTTGACTGAAGACGTATATCTGAGACCTAGAAATGGACAGAATGATAACATTGAAATGGATAGTACATTTAACATTAGTCACAACAATTAGAGTTGGCGTCACAAACTCTGGAAGGGGCAAAAGGCACACTTTTCTTGTGACTTTAATAACGTTTCGGGTTCCACAAATACCAACTTCGTAGGCAGTAAGTCTTTGCTGCTGAAGAAACGCCCTGTGTCCTCTATTTACACTTACTCAGCTGTATAGCGAGTGACTGAGGTAGGTAATATACTGTAGTAACTCGGTAAGAAAGCAATCTATTCACTTTCAGAAGCGCGGTGACTATCGTGCTTTCCGATACAACCTGCTTTGTCATTAAGAGAGTCTGTATGTTTCCACAGTGTGTAGGGGAGTGTTCCTGTATTTCTTGTAATTCTTACAACAAACTGCTTTCCTCTAAAAAGTACTAACTGACTGGTATTTGTAATGCAGGCTGTGGGTGTTCGGTGTGAAGGAGTAACTAAATTCTCTTATATTCTTTAACTAAATTTTATTTTTAAAACCCGTTAATGCCTATGGAGATACAGTTATTTATAATCCGTTCTACTAGTCACTAGAAAGGGAATTCTCTCCTGGTTCGAAATTTGAGATTATCACAACGAAGCATGTGAAGATATGGGTCTTTCGGGTGTAGCTTTGCAAATTACACGGCATCATATTCTAGGAGATCTCAGTGTTCCTTTTTAGTCACCTGTATGACTAGTTAATCAGCTGGAAGTATAAGACGGACGGAGCGTCTAGGAGACCGAAATTCTTTTCCGAGAACCTGAAAGTCAGATAACAATTGGAAAATCTGAGCTTCGATGGAAGAAGGGAATGCATGTCCTTCAGTTCGGGAGCCTGTAGTGGGTTCTTCTGAAAAGGGCAATAAATTTTTGATTTCCAAAAATCCGAAAAGCTCTTAGAACAGCTAAGTAACTATCAGCTTTGTGACACTAGAGTTTCAGTGGCGATGAATATGAAGATCAGAGTCTTCTGAGATGTGACGCCTTGTAGTTAGTCCACCAAACTAAAGGGCATCAGGTCACAGAATACTGTGATTTTAACCGTTAGTTTCTCTGCTCATCGGATTTCTTTACCCACTTGGTTTGTTAGTTAATTAGTTTATGAGGTTGGTAGTATCCGTCCACAACGTATGCGTTTTCTACATAAACGTCTCAATTTCTTCATGTGATACTAACTTCACAGTCGCTCAGTCTGACTTGCACAATTCTAGTGCTGGTTGATATGCAGTAGCATAAAGTTAACTTCAACCGAAGCAGCAGCAACCCCCTTGTGCCCTTCACCTCGCATCAGAGCCCTAATCACCCCTCCATTATGGTAACATGCCATAACTCATTGTATAATTGTAATTCCTGCACCCACACATATTTTTATGGCTCCGCGTTCCAGCCATTGTTAGAATATGCTCCCAGTTTTTGTGTGTCCGCAAAAGGCAAAAACATTCATATGTGTGGCCAATATAGGCTCAGATTTACAGATAACACCGTCGACACACGGTCCCGCCCCTATGTTTATATAACTTTAGGATATTATGCTGTTACATTTATGGTTATAATTAACTCTAGTATGAAAGTAATTCTCCCGTTAAATGCTCAAAGGTAAATACTTTAAAAAGTTACGTTTCGTTCATCGAAACATTTTATTTGGTTACAAAATGAGAAACACTTCCTAAACGCGCGCCCCCGCCCGCCCTACTTTCATACTTAAAATGAATGTACTCATAAGAAATACAGTTCTCAACATGAAACGTGTTCGAACGTGTCTTCCTCCTTGTGAAATCACGTGTCGCAGTCGAATGCTGACATTCATTACTTCAGCTTGCCAAGTACCGGTGCAGACTGAACATGCTTCTTGCAAATCGTTACCTCAGCGAAGGCTAATATCTGACATTATGCTTGGCGTAAGTCCGCATAGGAAAAGCCGCATGGGTTTATTGGCTAGAATGTATGAAGAGAGCTATTTAACTGCAGTTACATTTGTATTTTCAAACAATGAGACAGCCTGATTTATATAAAAACAGAAAGTAACCAAGAAATAGAATTACAGTTTATTATTCACCTAATGTGGCGGGTGTGACAGTCTTCTGTTCAGAACGTAGTACGGGTTCAGAGAGTTAAAACAATAGCGGCTGACGCTAACAAGCCTGTTCCTCTCCTCCAGCAAAGGTGCACAATAATGACAGGAAAAGATGGATGACGACAAACTGCAGTTACTTCTGAGTGCATTTTATTGCTTCATTTTAATTATAAAACTGCAGTGATAATGCAAGTTGCACATGATAGTTAACTGTATAGCATAAGGCTTAATTTAACAGAAACTCTTTAAATAGCCGATCCCAGTGGCCGCGCGGTCTAAGGCGTAGGGCTGCAGCCGAGCGCTTGCTGGGATCGTGGGTTCGAATCCCACCGGGGGCATGGATGTTTGTCTCTTGTGAGTGTTGTGTATCAGGTAGAGGTCTCTGCGACGGACTGATCACTCGTTCAGAGGAGTCCTACCGACTGTGGTGTGCGCGAGTGTGATCAAGTGACAATAAACAACCTGGACACCTACTGTGAGTAGGTAGAAGAGGGAAGGACTACCAAATGAAACTATTTACACACAGGCCCCGTCATCACACTTAACGTCACTAGAAACCTGCAAATGTTGCAATATTATTTTGAAGGTACTAACCCAACGTAATATTACATATACACGCTTTCAATAATGGCATCGAAAACTTAACAAAAATTCTAATACCTCCTGTCGTGTGCTGTGAATGTGAGATCCCTGAAAATGGCTAAGTAAATCTGTATCAGTGAAAATGTGTTATTGGCACAACAGCCCACTTCGAGGCTTGGCCATATTGTGGAAGTACACGTCCAAACTTTCGTCAACTTTGGTAGTAGATTAAGATGGCTGGTTAGCGTCACTCTGCAGCCGCTTCACTGTCTGTATTGTATCTCTTGAACAAGACGTTTTGTGGATCCCAGAAGCAGGTGGATGCGGCACTGAAGAGAAGATCTCTGCCTCTGTCGGGAACTAAAACCAGACTCTCTGGTCATCAAACCCTAGCCCAGTAAATATATGTACTGCTACCAGGCTCACATATGTCAGGCTAGTGTCATCACATTTACTAAACAAAGGTTTAGAGGTCTTGAATTGAATTTCACTTGAGGGTGGCACCACGGTTTTCTCTCTTCTGCGATGTGTCTTCATTTGTTTAGTAAATATATCCTGCAGATGGAAACAGAGAGTTTCTCCGAAACTTTAGTATGCACCTACAAAACTAAACGGTGTCACATTTCAGACTTATAAACTTGTAATTGGCAAGAATATTTTATTATGAAATGCCACACTTCCAGACTTTGGCTTTCGTTACAAAGACCAACACCCTCATTTAAATTCTTGTCGCGAATTTGGAGGAGGAGAGGAACCAACTGTTCGCTGTGACACATTTCAGTTGCTACAACCCACAGAGACGTATTTATTTTACCATCACAGTTTCTGGCATCGTTCACAAAAGTCAGGTGATTTCCTCCACGTCTGCATTATATCCGCGTTCACCCCCACATGGGGGTAGCAACCACCGTTGAATTGCGTGCGTTACATGTGTACAGACGATGGATGGATAGGCAGGAGTGGATAAGGGTGGAATAAGGGTAGGACGATGGATATATAGGGGTTGGAGTATGGGAGGCATGACAGAAGAGAGAGAGAGAAATCCAGTTAACGTTTTCACAAGCCTCGAACCAACCCTCTAGGACGGAAATCACCAGCGCTTCCGAGTCTGTCTGCCGGTCGAATCCATTGCAGGAGGCCCCTTTCGGTCCCCATGAGTCTCAGTGCATTCATAACGGAAAGGGACCGTCAAAAAGTTATGCAGCCATAAGGGTCGTGATGGGTTGAGGATGACACGGGATAAATAAGTGTCATACTTTCCCATAACAACTTGCAACATGTGATTGACGTTGGTGTATATTCCTCACGCTATAATGAAGAGACGTGTTAACGACTGCCAGTGTACCGGCCCACGCTTTGGTATAATGACAAGATGAAAAACACGCAACTCTAAAAACGTTTCGATAGCTGTTCTGAAAGACTGAGATACTCAAACTGACACACACTCAATCTATACATAATATTTCCTATCATTTTGTTATTTTACAGTGGACGATTACTAATCCCTCCCACCACCCAGTTCCCAAGTTGGAAACCACACCCACTCTCAGTTGTGCTTAACTACTACCTTTGCAACTTCGACTTCTACAGGCCGTCTTGTTCACTCGCAACCTGAGGACGCGTCGTTCAATTGTTATCAAGGAAATCACTCGACACAGACACAAGGCAAAATACAACTACTTAACGAAATTCATAAATTTTACTCCTCACCAAACACTGAGATGGTTCTGTAAAGAGGGATGAAGTCGGTGTAACATACAGCATGCATGGATGATGCATACAAATTTTTGGTCTGATGACCTGAAGTTAAAACACCTTATTTAGAAGAAGTAAAAAATCTATCCCTTTAAAGGTCTGGAAAGACCTTTAGGGTTACAGGAGGTTGTGGCTCCCAGAAGTTCCACATAATCGGCACATGAATGTGGTAAAATTGTCAGCCCTAAGCACCGGCCACTTTTACCCGCCAGGAGATATCCGTGGTATTCATTTCTGTTAGAGGCTGAGTCGACCCCACGGGCATACTGCGGCCGGAATAATTAAGATAGCAATGGCGGACAGTTGCGAACAGGTAATGAAGCACCTCAACGACAATTCTGTCCCATACTGTAAATAGTCGACAGTTGAGTCAGCCGGTCACGGTAAGTGCCTCGAAGCCGGGTGCGTTCTATAGATGCGAATACTGAAATAACGGTTGCGGGAAGTCGAAAAGGGGTTGTAATTCACAATGGATCTTTAGGCTGGCAGTAACAACTGCTCGCCTTAAAAATATACATGCTATAAAATGTACAAAATGCAATATATGTAAATGCTATACTTCACTGGGTGTTTTGTATGAGTATGAAACGTATTTTCCCACACCGCGAGAATACTCTATTTAACTCATCACTGTGTAGCCCAGTATGTGTAAACCAAAATTCCGGAGGAATATGCAGCGTGTGTATTCCGGAGAAAATTACCCTACGGTAGCCTGCAGATGGAAGCAGCTTGTTCTTCCAAAAAGTTGGCACTCAAATACCAGACTACAGGGTGCCCTAACATTGAACTTGAACTGGAATCGATTAAGCACATTTGAATATAAAATACTGGGGAGAAACCTTTGAACTATGAAAAGGAAAGTAAGGGGCAGCTGCAGAGAATTAAGTAATAAGAACCTGCTATTTAGTAGGCCAATCACTTTAAAGATGTGCCTAGTTCGAATTTTTGCCTTGACGGCGTGTAGCGCGACTGAGGTTTCTAGTGATTCTCTTCAATCTACGATATGAGAGAATTCAGATTTCACTACGACCACTCCTTTACACGCCGCTGTCAAATAATCATTACTGACAACCTTCTCATTCGACGTGGAACTCCCACAAATAACAAACAATTGTCAACACAGGAACACAGTCGAAAAACACTACATCCACAAAGGAAAGAAGAAAGAAACCCAAATTAATGATAAGAACAGCTTTAACGAAAATAAAATCTGTAGTATACTAGCACAATGTGATATCGCATAGACAACGTTACACCCCAATCCCCACTCCTTAACACGTCGTATGAGAATTCAGATTTCACTACGGCCACTCCTTTACACGCCACTGTCAAATAATCATTACCGACAACATTCTCATTCGACGTGGAACTCCCACAAATAACAAACAATTGTCAACACAGGAACACAGTCGAAAAACACTACATCCACAAAGGAAAGAAGAAAGAAACCCAAATTAATGATAAGAACGGCTTTAACGAAAATAAAATCTATAGTATACTAGCACAATGTGATATCGCATAGACAACGTTACACCCCAATCCCCACTCCTTAACACGTCGTTTGAATTGACACCAGCTTCTCCCCGACAGGGAGTGTGCGTAGAAAAATAAGACCGGCCCCAAAACAGTACATACACAAACATGAACTAGCAATATAAGTGCAACCTGATAATTTTGGGGTAAAATTAACCATTAAATATAATTCCTACCATTCAAGACAGAACAACGACATAATATATAATGGAATTTTAACATATATCATACCCATCTGGTATCTACTAGACAGACGATACAAGGAAACCCAGCATCAATATATAAACATCATATACCAAGTAAGCAAAATTCCAGCCACTATTCTGAAATTATATTTCGTGTAAAAAAGAAGAAAAAATAATGACATTATCTCACTACATAATTCATTGCAGCTTTAACTTGGTTGTCATCGGATATGCCCAACACGTAGTAAAACATCAGCATTTGGGTACGACAGAAAACAAACCAAAAGATAAAATCTTCAGAAAAAGTACTAACAGACTGCACCCTCTCAACGCCGACACAACGTTGCTATTAAATTGCGTATCATATACTTGATTGGTTTTAACATTGTACATTAACAAGCGTACCGTAAACCCAAAGATTAATATCCCATTGTACCATACAAAAGTAAATTTGCAATTGTAATTTCGCTTAGGCCTGAATATGACCATCTAGTGGTCAAAACATATAGCCGTGTAACTCGTCTGATAAAGCATAATAAATAGTTGTGCTGATGGTGATTGATAAATACCTTCCAACGTGTACAACGCAACATGATGCCCAAGGTAAAACCAATAAAAATTTTACTCATGGCAATGATACGTGAATTCAGATAGCGGAATTCTTTTAACTATTAGAGATATGTTGGAATAAAAGACATGTTCATAAGCAGCTTTTTTCCAGTATCCTAACATGTTACCTCTTTAAATGACGAAACCCCTTTCGCAAAAAAAAAAAAAGACTTGCTGCAATGAATGTGTACTCGTATTATTTAACAGCGTCTATAAGAAGGAGATGTTAAGACACAAATTAGGCCCACAATTTATCTTTCTTCGGCAAAGAAGACTGTGTCATTAGAGAAATAGAAAACTGAAGGCAATATACTTTTCTTACCAAATTCAGCAAGTGAGAGAGATAAATGTGTTTACGCGTGAAACAAGAGAAACAGAACAAAGGCCATGTATTGGCATTTACACAGAAAGTTGGGTACAGGTTCCAGCTGGACGGCTTAGTGTTATTTCTGTTTGATAGCGCCAAAAACGCGTGTTATTTGTCCACACAGCTGAAATACCCAAACCACATCCGCTCCGATCACAGCTTCCCCATCGTCCTATCGGTAAATTTTCATGCAAAACTCCGGAGACAATCACAACATTACAGCAAATACACGATATTCTATAGATATACTAAAAATCCGTCAGATAGCCAACAATAATATAAATGTCTTTATTATATATAAAAAATAGAGCTCTATTTTCATATATAATAAAGACATTTATATTATTGTTGGCTATCTGACGGATTTTTAGTATATCTATTTAATATTGGCCAACCGGGACAATGGTTACCAAAAAAAAAGATATTCTTTTTAATATTTGAAGATTTCATGGCTGTAAAGGTTCATATAGCGATGTTCTGAATTATGGCAAAACGTAGTATGGTTAGTGGATATGGGTCTGAATGTTATATATGAACATCGTGCTTCCTCCTTCAGAGAGAAGTACCGCACAGATGAACACACACGTTCCCCGAAATGCTTGGCCCACCTAACAGATTACATACAACACAGCAAGTCGGTGCTGCGGACATCCACGCATGCGACTACATGTACATATACGAGTACAAAAAAAGACAGATTTTCCATCCGTTCAACAACAGCCTATATGTATCCGCGTAATGTGTGAGGGTACAATAACAGTAGCTTGCTGCAAAGTTGCTGGACACTCACGGGAAACAAAGCTAACACAAAATTGTAAGGTTTTCGGTGAAGTGACAATTTAGTAACCCAGTAAAAAATGTCGAATTCCAGTGAAACCTGTTGTTTCTGCTTTGAACATGGAGACATTTTTCCTCTCGAAAAATGATTTCTACCTACCATACTACTTGGCGTCACATCTCAGAAAACTGAAATCTTAATTCTCACTGCCATAAGAACCTCAGAAATCAAACCATATTTATTTCCTTTAATCTTCGCCTAACGAGTAACTTGGAAAATTCAAAGGATATTAATTTATGTACCGTTATTCCGTTGTGTTTATCAAATCAATATCTATTACAGCGTCTGACTAACACAACACTATGAATATTGTACATTCATCATACCTTGCTACTACATATTCCTTTTTATGCGTTTGTAAGACTACCTGATGATGGCCGCCTAAGGCGGCCGAAACATGTAGTAGCAAATTATAATGAATATATAATATTCATAGCATTCTGTTATTCGGATCCTATAATCTATATCCAGGAATTTTGTTCAGTGTTACATTTATCTTTCTGTATCCTGTCAATAAACACAAATACGAGGATTGGGAGAACTCTCTTCTTACCATTCCTTTAAACAGAAGTTAAACTTGTCTCTTGCACTCTATTTATTTAATGACACTTGAATAAACATTTTATATTCCGGATGTTATTCGAACCGTTCACACCCCGACCATAAGTCAAAGGAAAATATTTGCATCTAAGTGTGACCAAGTAATAGAAGAGACGATAAGTGCTTACAGAGTGTCGAGTATTCATTTATTCTGACGTAAGTCGCCGTGAATAGTCGCAGTCTTACCCTTACGTTAGAGGTAGTAATGTCATCCGAAAGGTTAGTAAATATTTAACAACGTACATGGCGTCATGTTTCATATGACTTCAGTCTTCAAGTAGCTGAAGTTTGGACACAAACACACACTGAGGAGCTTCATAAATGTTACACTTTATCGGATGCAATGAAATTGACTGTCATGGAGGAAGATTGGTTAAAGAATTTACAAGAAAAAAAATACTTGGGGTACTAACTGGACTCGCCTGGATCAAAATAGTCGTGTTCAGTAGACAACCTTCAAATTCAATAAGAAGAGAGAAATTTCTTGGCAACCTAAGCGACTGTCAGTTTCTATAGTATGTTTCTGCTCCATGCAGTCCGCACAAAGGTACCCAGCAGCTAACATCAAATTTGTCTGCACCCTGAACGCATTGGGATGAATGCCAGCATGCTAGAAGTGGTACATTTGTGTGTGTGTGTGTGTGTGTGTGTGTGTGTGTGTGTGTGTGTGTGTGTGTGTGTGTGTGTGTGTGTGTGTGTGTGTGTGTGGCTTAGATCGACTGCTTGCTGGCACGACTCCGCTGTAGCGGCACGACGTTTATTTCACGGCACTGTAATTTTGAGGGTAGAAACACCTCCCACCTTCTTCTACACTGAAACTTGCCTTCAGGCTTGCTCGACATCATCCCACAAAAACACAAGAAATGTCGAAATTATGTGTCTTGCCACAGGTCGAAAGTGTCCTCAAAGGATAGTTTTGTTCTATGGCTTCTTAACATCAGCTGTATAAAATCAATTATTTTCTTTGCCCGCCTCTTCATCTGTCTGCACCAGAAACTAATAAACGGATTTCAATTAAATTTCGTTTCGGACTACACTACAGTTGCCCCATGAATTACACTTTCTTGAAAACGAAATTTATGCTATTGCAATAAAAGTTCGACGACATGTATGTCAGTATTATTAATTATCTGGTAAGGGCAAATAAAGAATAAGTTTAGAATTTAACTGTGGTTTCCTGTGTGAAGTACAGTGGTTACTGTAAGTATCGCTTGATATATTATTATAAACTATTTTTTTCGGCTACACAGCGTACTTGTGTTTTATATAATTCCCAGTATAAACAGCCACAACTTCCTTCAAAAGTACCAACCACTTTGCTGCTGTAAACGAGTTTAGCAGTGTTTAATAATGTGACGTAGAAAATTAATGTATGTATCATCTGCGTGAATCTCAGCCTTCAAATTACTAAGTTCATACATTAATTTAAGCTCAAATTCAGCGTAACGGATTTTGTTACACGCAGCGTATTGTTCAAGAATATTGTACACGTGGCATGCACCGTAAAATGTAAAGATGACGTTGCCCCTGTGCATGCCATAGCGGCATACATAGAAGTAGGAGGACAGCTCTAATCATTCTTAACCCCAGGCCTGCGTGGGGATGAGTGCTTAGACTATGCCCCGGCCGCTTGTACCTTGGGAAAGAACACCCCGTACCCACTAAACGGTAGGCTCAGTATAAATATTTTTACCAATTTTATTTGGACTACTTACATAGTGGTAAGTTTATGTCTGTATCTCGAATGCGAAAGTAGATCTTGTTCGTTTTTAATGTAAATGAAATGTCTATCCAGTGTCAAAACACCATAGCGTGAAGAATGGAAGTGAATGACGGTAAAGTTCCACTCAATCTTAAACTCGACGTGAGATAACGGTAACCAGTCATCTGCATACTTTCTATTCCTTACAGTTGTAAAAGAAAAATCTCGCAGTTATGAATGAGATTGGTTGGGGCCCCAATGCGCGTAGTGACGACGAGTTACAGCACGAAAGAGAATCCCGATTTTATGGATCATTGTCACTTTAAAACTTTACACAAGTTTATTGTTTGTTGAAAGATGCTGCCAGTAGGTCAGGCAATATAATGTCAAATGGTAGGACGAATAATTACTAATGAACTGGAAAAGATATTTATGAGTTCGATCGTGCCCTAATTTACTTGTTTTGGTTTCCCCTAAAGGGGCACAGCCAACAAAAAAATTTCAGCACAGGCAATATCCCAACGTTCCTTCAAATAGGACCCTCCCTGTTACAAATTATGAGTGTTACCCAATCACTTTTTTACTTACCTTGATCCATTCAGTTCAAAATAGAAGCGTAGATTCGGCCGGTCATGTTGGGAGCCATGTTAGTATGAAACAGACTGTACGTTAAGTCACAATCTACGGGGATACAAGACAAGAATAAAAGAGCATTGCCGCCCCAAACATTTTTGTGTCTTCTTTTGCTATGTATAAAAACATAAAACAAGCAGTTGCGGGGTAGTGGGGCCGTGAATAATGGACACACAGCGACTTCTCCAGTGAATTATTTATGCCCTCAAGTATACGTACCGGAAAATTGAATCTGGGGGGTTTCCGGTTGACGACTCGGACAGGTTAGCAATATCACGCAGTTCTAATTCTCTTAATTGAGTCACTTCCCAATTCGTACGAAACTGTGACAGGGTGTTCACCAAAAATATGCTTAAACATCAAGATAATTATTGCTGCCAATACCAAAATGGAAATGGTGAAAAGTATTCCGCAACACGAAGTTACAAAGCATGAACACCACTTCATGGGAAGGTGCTGGGGGACGGCAATAACAGTTTATGTATTTTAGAACCCGATACTAGATAGAGGTGTGTGGTCAGCTTCACGCTCCGCCCGCTTTACATCCAAAATGAAACACGGATTAACCCTACATATTCGAGCACAAAGGCATTATTTTTTATAATAAATGAGACCGTTCTTCTGTTAGGAAAGAGTGTCGAGTTTTGAGATTGTGGTGAGTTTAAGGCTAGAGAATACCACGAAAGGCGTGTCAGGGTAAGAGGCTTTGGGCTACCTCTCACACAGAGGACAAATCACAGGCGAGCATCACAGGTCGCTGCTACATCCTGCTATGGCACAAAGCCATAATGGGGTCTACTGTGTTACGGCACCTTGTAGGTGTGGTACGTGGGTAACAGCGTTTCGGAGTAACATATAGCCTCAAAATTCGGAATGTTTATTCATTTGTGATTCACTCAACAACGCTGTCAGTAGATAACACTATACAATGCAAAATGGTAGGGGTTTTAAAAGAATAATCAAATATAAAAGACGTAGAAGTGGTGTAATTTGAAGTGCTGTGCCGGAATTCGCCTGGAGAGACTGCAAATTTTCACAAATAAACGTAAGTCAGAGTTGGCGGTCGTCGACCGGATATTTGAAGCCAGTGACTCGTGAATATGAAGTAGGATTGATAATTAAACAACCCTGATGTTCCGCCTCGGCGTAAAAACCGGAGAGAACACGTTCTTCCGAAAAGGTTGTGCAGGCCTTGCAGATTAGAAGGCGTTAAAACCCGGACGATAACGACGCGCTACACAATACATTCGGGCATGAAAGAAATTAAAGCACTTCTTTTTGCAGTGTTGCTAATTTCCGAAAAAGCACTGCTTTGCCTAAAGTTTCCAAGGCTTCAAGAGATTGTCCTTTGATAAGAGCATAATGAAGACGAAGACGATTATGGTGCATTGGTGGAAAGACACAGACAGGGGGAAAACGAATTACTCGGAAAGCAAATTGTATCGGTGTTACTCCATGTACAACGAATCTCATATGAACTGACCCACCATAGCAACCGCGTCTCCTCGGTAAGAAGCCGGCGATTAACCGTAGCAGTAATGGCACAAATTTGAAGCACGAACCAAACAACCAAACAAAAAGCTAACTAAAAGTGGAAACGCGCGAATCACAAGTCGACGTCCCTTGAAGCATGCAGCCAACCCTGCAGACGAAACACATTGCTGGACTGTAACACGGAATCTTTATAACAGGGACTGTGCTTAAGCTAACGGTTTTCCCGCCTCGGCTGACGGCCTTGGCGTGATCATAATGACATCTGTCACAAATCGCTGTATTTCCTTTGGTGGNTTAGTTTGAGTAGGTAACTCGAGTTTGAACACCTAGAGGCTCCTCGGTTGCGTAGGATGAAGACCTTTGCGATGTGGAAGGATAGTCATGTTAATTTAAGGCCACCGTAAATGGAAAGACGGAAGGACGTGGTCCATCTTTTACTTATATCCTGGTAATTGCCCTACAACTGAGGAAAGTCATGGAAAACCTCGGTCATTGTGGCAGTAAACAGATAATCAGTTTCCTTGGCAGCCTCGATAGGCCTGCTGATTTCCATTCTCTATCGGCTAAGGCCTCAGGCGACAGGAACAATGTGGAGGTAAATTTTAGCCCACTGATCCACGAAATACGAAAGAACATTGCTTCGTTTGATGGTCCCAGCGTTCCCTAATATGTCTTCGTGACACGAGCTTCGTTAGGACGAGGACGAATGTGCAGCACTGATAGAATCCTATAAATACGCAGTTTCTACCGGACAGTATACATTCACCTTCTCCACTAGAATATTAATCGGTTAATGTTGTTTAGGGAAATAATTTCTGTCTATTCCGAGAGCCAAACAGAAACAACGCACTGTGTGAGCAAAATGCAAAGTCATAGCACGTGGTGTGCGTGCATATAGCAATTGCGTGCTCTGAATTTTTAGACGACTTCCACTATAAATAAAACGGGCTGCTTGAAACGCGCTGCTGTGAACTGGCCTTAATACAACAGTTTAACAGCCTTGGCAATTTAAAATGCAAAACGCCACTAACACACTTAGTCATGGACAGGACTGCATGACATGTACAAGAAGCAAACTTTAGAAGAGTTCGGGAGAAAAGAATTTTAAAACATAAGACAGAACCATAAGGTTTCTTTTTAAAAGTTCCTAGCTTCTGATGACTTTGGAAGGAAAGTTTTATTCTCACTCTTTTACCGCTTGTTCTTCTTACTCTTCTTCGCACAGTGTTCGTCCTATCTGTCTTCTTCTCTTCTATGTTGCATTTATTTCTTCTCTTATTTGTTCTTCCTTCATTTTCTCGGCTCTTTCCCAGTCACTTACTACAGCACCAGGCACCAACGCACTCACCCATGACATTTCCATCTGAGCCCTCTAACGGACAATTTTAACACACAAAAATGGAAATGAAATAGATAAATACCCTTTGGCTTAGCGGCAAAGATCTATATTTCTAACAGCGAGATGCCTGTATCCAAACTCAGCCGCTTCACTGGGTAACTAGTCAAAGGTTTTACCGGCTTTCTTCCGTCTCTTCAGGCAAATGGATGGTCATTAACTCAATTAGCACATCACCACTTATTTCCCAACACGTTCCAATTTATCACTCATAAATTATCCTAAAATTTGCCACCACTGGGCCTGGGTTGCGACACACTCGGTACAAAAACCAAGAATAGAAGAGGAAAGTCAAGATTCGAGTCTTCTGGCATGTTATATCGTGCAAACTGGTCAGTTCTTACTGAAGTTTCTGCAAAATACAGTACCTTTATCTTAGAGACGACTAAACTTTTCACTCTGAAGATGGGGGCTTTAAGTTCCTCGAAAACCTCGATAGCTGTTTTAAAGCCAACACAGCGTAACGTCCCTAAACATTTAAATGCTCATCAGCACCGCTGTTAGAACCGCAAACTTCGCAATGTAAACTTGCCTCACCAGATGGGGCAGGATTTACCATAAGATCACCATATTCTAGCTACGTGACATCGTGTAGTGAGGTGGGTGGCAATGAACCTTTTAGGAAGATGCTGCCTCCATCTTCAGGGTATAAGAGATACGTGTCGCAGTCACAGCCCTGACGACATCAGATTTCATAGTGACTCTCGTGGGAAGTTCATGGTTCAATTATTACAAAACGTACTCACAGAAATTCTGGCGGATATTGTTTTACAAACTTGAATAATTCTAATCTATTTCACTAAGCTATAACCGTCGCAAACAAAACAAAAATGTTTCATCTCAACGTCAAGCACAATGTGATGCAGCAAAAATGACTCTGACTCCTTACTCTTCAAACATATCATAGTTTCGACTTATGTTCATTGAAAAGTCGCCACAAAGGCGATTACAGCCTTGTGAGCTGTTTAGAAGGTTACAATTACAGTGAGTTTTCGGAGGAATGTAACATCACTATCTTAAAGAGTATAAACATTGAAATGTCACAATTAAGACTTTAGGATAACACAGTAGTATCAGTATTATTGTGATGTGTACCGGTAATATGATATATATATATATTCATCAATTCGGGGTGTGTAGTGTATTAACTGTTTCCCTTACCATCAACTAACTTATTTTTAGCGGAGATGGGATGTGAGACTACAACATATAATTTTATATTTGCAGTGTTCAACGTGATACTGTGACATAAAATACCTGGGAATAATATAGTGCATTTTGTTGGACTGAGTGTTGTTAGTTGATAGGAACACATACTTTAAAAATATTATTTTATAAGCTTAGCCTTCCCTTTTTCACAAATGAAATAACATACGAACGTATTTCATATTATATATAGACATGAAGTAAGGTGTAAAACATCTTAGCCTCCTCAATTTCAGACAAATGTTACCTTCACACGGTTGAAATTTTCACAAATAAGGCTGTAGGAACGGAGTTATACTAGTATAGGCATTATATCTGGTTAAGACGGAAATGCCAGATCAGTCGATAATACACGCCAAACACGAACCACTCTCTACTCCTTCAAGCACTAAGAGGAATTTTAATTCCTTTGGCCCTACATTTCGATCCCTCATTTCACTGTGCGTGCAGCGAGCCACTGTTTAGTTGTAACCAACTTTTGCTGCTACAGTTAATAAGCCGGCGCTTGTGGTTTCCCGACACCAATAGACTAGTTCAACTTTGCCTCATCCTACCCGATATAAGGACACCCTGCCTCAAAACCCAGAGTACGATAAAACGGCTTTAGAAATAACGACATGCAAATTCAAAGAGAAGTGGCGCTGCAGCAAATTACCCTGTAGGTTTGGATGTCAAATTTTCACAGCGGTATAGATCGTACTGTGGTTCTACAGGTTATGCAGACAACATTTAGTCTCGTACGCGATTAGCACGCTTTCGAAGATACACATTTCCTTCACAATTGCCATCGTTGTGGTTGAAAACGAAGACAGGGTTTTCCGAAACGTCGGTTCACATATACACGCAGCGTTACAACTCAGAGAAGACCAAAATGCAAATCTTTACAAGTGCGAAAACACCACAACTCAGACTACTTAGGCACTTGCAGAAATTTGGCTCAGCATCGGATGCACAGGATTAGGGTCTATCATTTCCTCGAAGTTGCCAAGGCCTGACAAAAAATTTGGCGTCCACATGCCTGAAGGTCTCCGAAATTATACGGCGAGATACTACCGATTATGTATCCTTACTGAATAACGTCTACAACTTACAAGCAAAGAGGCATCCACATATAACTGTTTTCAGCTTTCAAAGATCACTTCTTGAAAAAAAAAAACACTGCGGGGCGTGAATCGCAGAACTCATATGACGAAAAGTGTGTGAAATCAAATTCTGGAACTTCAAGGTAAGACGAAATCACAAGTACATCGTTATACCACGTAAAGTAGGGCTGAAATTAAAGAGGTGGAATAACCTTTGTTATTGCACTTACATATCAACTCTGGAGACTACATGGACACAGTAGAACAACATGACAGACTGTGAATGAAGTTTCGTCACACTCTGACAACTGAAATGTACCTACAGATTCCAATCTCACAGTAAACAATCACCGTTTAAAAAAGCAACCCGTTAAGGCTATTTACGGAAACAATGGCCGTTACTGTTGGAATTATAGAAATTTTGTGAGTAAAACGCAAATTTCTTACTTTCACACGACGTTCTACATGAATCCGTATTAGACATGAATTAGCCAGGGCCTGTCACTAACAGTCTCAATACCACCGCCTTACAACTTTGTATCTCTGCACTTTAATCTACATACTTTCATCCGTTGTTCCATTTACCTTAATTTTCCTCTTCAATCTCTCTATATTTTATGCAAGTGGTCCTATACACACCTTCCCACAATTCTATATATTTTCTTATTCTTACTGTCGTCTCTTTCTCCTGCACTGTTCTTTCTATTATATTCCCTTTTTCTTCCTTCTATTCTTCATTACTTCTCTTCTTTTTTCAGCTCTACCGTCTTTTCCAGTTTCTTCCTACTACTACATTTACTTAATTTAATTTTCCTACTTTATTTTTCTCTTGTAGTTTACCTTTTTCCTTCTTCTATGTCAAGCCAGAATAGCTCAATTAGTATAGCAACGAGGCTACCGGCTTGAAGACCGGGGAATCGGGGTTTCATTCTGGAAAAGGACAAAGGACCTTCCTCTTCTCCAGCGCACCCTGACTTGCTCTGATGCCCACATATTTTCCTATGCCATGTAGTATGCGGACTCCTTCCCTGAACGTGAATTTGTCCTCCTCCAGCTAGTTAAAATATACCTCCGTCCCGTCATGGGGTGGTGCTCAACTGAGCACAGGGAAAACTTCACGTTCTTCTCCTATCGGTTTTCTTTGTCCTTCACTTTATGTTCTTATTCCCTCCCACCTCCTTTGATTCCGAAGACTGATTTCGATCCTTAGCCTTCTCTATTGCTGCGCCTTATAGAATCCTAATTCTGATGAGTGGTAAAGCTGCCTCGATGGAGAAATTAACTGTTTTAAATTTCAGACGATAAGACATTCTTCTTCAATTAAGGATTGGAACTCATAATCTCTGCCCTCAAACACCATAAACTCAAACACTAACACCAACGATATTTCCATTGCTGAATATTTTGCTGAGAGTCTTGTGGAAGGGAAACTGCTGGCCCCTTAAGGTCTCGCGCTAACAAGGTTCAAATAAAAATGAACTATCGGTTTGGGTGGGGGAGCAGGCTGTGTTCTTGTGGCCTGTAACCCGATTACAGCACAACTTTTCGCTCCTGAAACTTGCAGCGGCTTAACGCTAATACCCAGCGCGTGGCACTTGAACGACTTTGCGGTTCCGTTCGATAAGATCGATAAGCAACAAGTTGGATGTCATCGATTACACCTCGCGATCTATCGACTCCGGATAATCAGCTTCCGTAACAAGGTTGATTAGTTCGAGTTTCATACCACGCAGTGTGGCTCCGCGGTGAAAGAACTGAATTACAAGAAAAAACGGAGAAGAAAAAAAGGCAAATAAAGTGTAGAAGAAAGAAAAATAAAAAGGGACGGAATGGAGATAAAAAGAAGAAACAAAAGATAGAATGCTTTACTTTACTTGAAAAGTTTTTTATAAAATGTATCAGTTTCTCCATATATTTAAAAATGATTCAACGACTGCAAAGTTCATATAGCATCGAGAGTACCATACTGAATACTGAATTTAGGACATGAAAGGGAGGTGAGGGGTCCTACTGATATTTGTTCCAGAATTTGCTTTGAAAGACGAGACAGAAACCACAAGAAACCTAAAAATATCAGGTCACTGGACCGAGGTTCGAGCCTAGAACTCCACTGCGAACAGCACGGCCTGAGAGTAAGTTTGTTACAATAGAAATCTATTATTGGCCAGTCAGTACTACCGAAAGGCTGCGGACTGGGCGGTTGGAGATTCGAACTCCAGCAGGGTAAAAGATCTTTCCTTCTCCATACCGTCCGGAAGTCTCCTGCTGAAGGGTGCCGACGGCTCTTTCCAATGGATAAAGCACCGGAGTGCGTGAAGTTGACCACTTATGCCCACATACAGAAGTGATTACGAATGTGCGGAGATAAATCTTCATTAAATGTTCACTCAACATGACGCCTTAATCTTGTGACGATTAAACAGCCACGAGGACAATTTTTCTTTTATCCTAATTCTTCTGTAATTCGAAATTCAGCGGAAATTTGCATTTCACTCTTAAATCGTCTTCTCGGATTAAACAGACAGGTATAAAGGGTTTAGGGAACAGCTTTTAACTGCAAATTGCAGGGAAAGAAACACAACAAGACCCATTCCAAATGCCCTGTAAAAAATGTGCCCGGAATTTAATCTAACACAGACAATGTACGTACAATCGTAACATGGAGCGGCGTTCGCGTAACTATTGTGTCTGTATCCTTAGTTATCCAGCATGCAGTGCGCATGCGTCGTATCATATTGTCATCTGTGGCCTCTCTGACTCTACCACATTTTTCCACATTATCTCATCAACGGCACGATTTTCGGGAAAAAGTTATTGAACATAAAAAGGGTGTTTTGATTCCTCTACAAACTCTGTCCGAAAAATTTCGCATTCTAAGGAGAACAGAGCGAGATATTATCATAAATTTACTTAGGTCTTCATGTAAAGTACCCGTTATTCTTGTCAGACTTTAACGAAATTTGAATTTTCTCGACAGATTTTGGAAAAACACTCAAATATCAAATTTCATGAAAATCCGTCCAGTGGAAGCCGAGTTGTACCATACAGACGGACACACAGACAGTTGGGCGGACGGACAGTAAGAAAGACGGACAGACAATGACGAAGCTAAGAATCCCTTTTCGCGATTTACGAATGCGCCTAAGAACAGAACTGGCAACGCTCATACATTTGCTTGTAGAGTCTTTACTTGAACCTTTACAGCATAAAGCTCGTCTAAATAGCAGATATTTTAAAACGCATTTCGTAAATTACAGGCGGAGTATCACACTTTCTTACACACACCTTCGTCTAAGGTTTAGCCGAAAGGTAACAGCTCATAGCGAGAACCTAGCGGAATACTTCCAGACCCTGTGTGGGCGGCAACCTGTCTAGTTGCTGCAGATGGGCACCGATGGTGTACATGGTCACAGTTATCTGTAAATATTTAATGTGGAACAAAACGTGCAATAGTGAGATCCGCTCGTATGCATGTGATGTCCAAAATACAAGTTTCATACGCTTTCTTTATCATTAAAAACCAACCAAATGCACAAATTATAGCACATAATCTGTATCAATCTACTTTACTCCTCCCTACACATTTTATTAAAGCAGATGGAACCATACGTTTTATAAAATTTCTCTTTGATGTTTGTATATCGATGCATATCGTATGCCTGTTGAGCACTGATAAACTTTATATTATTCATCTCCGTGCACTGACAATAAGTTACAATTAAAAACCAACCAAGTGCACGAATTATACTACATGATATACACCAATCTATTTTACTCCTACAAGGAGGAGTAAAATAAAATAGATTGATATATATATTATACACTATAATTTGTGCATTTCGCGGTGTTTTAAATATAAAATATTGTCAACGCATGGAGATGTATAATATAAAGTTTCACATGCATATTTACAAAAACTCAGTGGCTCGCTGCTGCGTTATTATGCGCAACAGGCCTTCGAATTACTACAGTAGTCGAAACACGAATATCGTACCAAGGTCTGAGAACTTCTGGTAACTTGCAGAACGCCGCGTATTTTGGTAGAGGGCTTAATGTTTGGAAGAAGCAACTGTGCAATCTTCAGCGTAGAATCTACCAAATGAAGCAGCAAATTTCTCCGAAAATTTGGTAACCGTTCTCAAGGATGCACCGCGCCATATTAAAAAATCATATAAACTTTTATGAAATTCCCAAAATTCCCACTTTTCGAGACTCAAAAGTATTTCGATATTTTGATAAGTTCTTATTTCACGCACCATATAAAATTTACGTTCATTAATACAGAGGGCTATTCTTAATACCTACGTCAAAGTACAAATGTTTAGAAACATGCAGCGAAAGGCATTAGTGTAACTTCCATCTCAAAATTTCAAACTGTTGTTGTTGTTGTTGTTGTTGTTGTTGTTGTTGCTGCTGCTGCTGCTGCTGCTGCTGCTGCTGTTGTAGATACGAGGTATTCTCAAAAATATACGTCTATGGGACACAAAATTACATGACATCCACACCCAGTTTCAGAAGCAGAGTATTTTGATAAGTTAAACCAAGCACTCAGACACATGCAGCATCAATAAGGCTGTTTTTCTTCTCGAAATTCTGTCTAGAAACAAAAGAGCTTTCACTGTGCTGAGTGTTACGTCTCTCGGCTTGCTGTCAGCTGTCCCTAGGTTTCATTTCATCCCTTTGTCCCTAATCCTGCAGAGAAGAAGAAACTGGATGGCAGACAGCATAATACGGGCAAATACATGAACATCAGAGTGATATTTCAGTACTGATAAAACCCTTACAAATAAATACAACTTAAGAGCGACTTTTCATAACTACGCATAGAAGTATAATTAATTACACAGGATACGTTATAGCAGCAACAATAGAGAAGGCGCTAAGAACGTGACTGAAAATGCGGTCACTAAGTTTCTGTAACAGAATTATTTTCTATACGTGTATCAGCTGACCTACAATCAGCTACAGCCAAGTAACAAACTCTCTGGTAGCAGAACTTCGAGTTTCAACATCGCTAACACCAAAGCTCACCGACAGGCACGATCCTCAACCGGTTCCATCCACCTCCCATGCCTACTGCCTATTTATCTGAGATCAATTTTACTAATTAACAAACCATATAGCAGCAAAACCCCGAAGGTTCACCGCCATAATTTCACAGCCTGGTATTGGTCACAATCATGAGCCAGTTTTATCCAACTCCCATCATCACAACTTTATTTCCCTATGAACCATTTTACTAAGTAAATCTGCAACAGAAGAGTCCGAAATTTCAAAACCACTAATATCAAAGCCTATTATTGGTAACTATCACCAGTCACTTCCAAGAAGTCTCATTTTCGTCACCTATTTGGCCCAGATCCATGTCAGTAACCAACAAACAAACAAACACCACGGAGCAATCCTCCTCCTGATATAAACAACTGCAAAGCTAAACCAAGGACAAAAAAATAATCATCATCTTCATCTTCATCACAGGGTTGCACAATAAGCCTCATGGCTGCAGTGCGTCCGTAGCTTCTGCTGCGGGGCCCTTCACCACATAAAAAAAAGCTAAACTAAAGAAATTCCACAAAATTATGGCACCCGAAGGTTCTTAGCTTGTTTCTGCAGTAAAGTTGAAGTTGTTCATGGGCTTCAATAAGCACCACACCATGCAGGTTTACAGGGTCGACGCAGTCCTAACGTTGGCATTAGATGCTTATCTACAGAGTAACTGCCTCAGACAGGCCGACTGATTTCACAGGTATGTGGACTTCGGAGCCTGTCTGGGCGCGGTGGAGAAAATTCCCTGTCCCTGAAGAAATCGACCCTGGATTACTCGACCATCCAAACCGTAGCTTAATTGCTATTGTGGCTGCGCCACTGAGCTATAGACTGATTTAATGCAGACTACGCACAACACACTGTTTGCTCAAGATCAATTTTAATATTATATTACACTATGTTTGGACTTTCCGAAGTATGCGTTCCCCTCAAGCTTTGAGACCATAATTGAAAATGCATTCCCAAATCTTACACATATACTGCCCTCAAATTTAATGACGTCAGTAAAATCACGAAAAAGGTTCTGGTTTCGTCACTTCCTACATAAGAAACAAACAATTGAGTTTGTGAGGAAGGTGTCGTCATTACTGTAGAACAGGTCTTAATGGAGGTAGACTCTTCTGAAGCTAGAGCCCAAGCGATGCAGTAGCGAAATATTGAAGTGGCATGTCGTTTGGCTGGCTTTGTCATGTCTTCACTAATTCATTGCCCTCGATGCGCGGTGCGGCAGCAAAGGCGGTGACTTGTCTCCCGCAACACAAAACAGCCTTTGAATGTGCTTTTTCCTGCGAGTAATGCAGATATGGGACACAGGCTTTGAAGAATAAATGAAAGGAATCCTCACAATAACATCCAGCATAATATTCCAAAAAACTTACGTTTCCTTTATGCATTTCACTGTTGCTAACCGTTGAAAAGCATCGTCATATTTACATACATACACTGATTCGACATTTTCCAATGCCACTTTGCCACATATTATGTTTTTCGTGATATTATCGCAATAAAAAGTAATTTCCCTATATAACATTAACGGTTTTTTTACAACTTACATGGATAATGTTAAATGTGAGGTAGGGACCGATTTTTTTGGATAAGTAGATAAATATCAGTCTGCACAGCGTTCCAAAACTTTCAAATTCTACTTTTCTCTTTTATTTATTTCCCTCTGCTTCTTCCTTCTTTATACATTACCCAAAGAAAAAATTTCTTCTTGTAGGATATAACATATTAACCCGTTGCTGGGCAACGGGAAACGTGTACTCCACCGGGTTTAACGCTAATAAATTCAAAATATGGCCCGGACAGAAAACTTGTTAATTGAAATTTCTTTTTAGAAAAAAGATATTAAGTCCCTAAAGGGAAACAGGAGAATTAACGTCATAATAGACACGTGTTTTGTTACTGTAAGTTACGGCACAGATTTCTACACATTAGTCAGATAAGCTTCACCTTATAAAAGCCACGACGCCTTGTGTGGTTTCATATTGGAGGATCCACATCTAAGACGCTAGAGCTATTCTTCAGTTATCGTATCCTAATGCAAGAATCTCAAATAAGGGAATAGAAAGACCGTCTATCACAATTTAACAGTTAATTAAAACAACAAATTATTTACTCCTGAAAAAGTTCTATACGCTTCGACCTCTACAACCATCATGATTTTCCTAAAAAAAGTTAAAGAATCTCAATTTTTAAAGATCCAGTTACCTTGGTTTCCTAAGGAGTAATTTGTCCTCCACTACGAAAAAAGAAAATAAATATGTCACAGGCAGTGGCATGGACCTAAATTTTTAAATATACAGCTCCAAATGTTCTTTCACATCCATTCTGGCTTCTACTACAATTTGCATTAGTTTTGCCTTCTAATTGTAAAGAATATACTTTTTCTAAAACCCATCTTCTTCACCACCGTCTGCTTCAGACTTACACAGCATTTTATTCCCACACTCAGTCAAGGAGGCTTGCACTTTTAAATACCACGCAGCACCAGTTCCTGTTATCTACAGCCTTCGACATTACCTAGCAATTCACATGGGAAGAAATTCATATTTTTTGAACAGCAAGTTCATATCTTGTACAAAAATTGCTATTTTATACTGAATTTTAGAGAACTATACTTTATGCATTCAGTTCAAGTACTTCCTTTGTGATAATATTCATCCAGTTATAGTGCCTTTATAGGTATCTCTTCGATGTACACCTACAATATTAAACATCCAGTCGGCATATCAATGAACCTGTTGTGTAGTTCATAGTTGACTTGAATAGTAATGCTCGACGTACGGATCTAAATTTTTAAAAAGACCTTTCGCGAAACACTTAATGATGGCTGTTTCTTCCCAGTGGTTTACTATTCGTATTATAGTATCAGGTACACAAATACATATTTTTAAATATGCGGTACCTTCATATTACAATGGATCGCCAATTAAAGGAGTAGATATTAGAAAGTTCGTGCGTATACCTTTTAATATGTGACAGACGGACAGGCGTACAGTTTATAATGTTGTGTATGAAATAGTTAAAGCTGTAAAAAGGTTTCCATTGTTGTTGTCCAGTCTTTTACACTATAATTGAAATATGCGTGTTTGGAGGGGGCATGTTGTGTGCAGTTCAAACGCAAGGTCGGCTGAAGACGCACTTTTTCAAGTGGCGTGCAACGACTGGCATGCGATGCGCTCTTGGTGATTCCTTGTCTTTTCTAGAGACGAGCCAGCTCATTCGAATCGCGTGATACTTACGAACACCAGCTTCAGTGAAACACATATTCATCGAAAGTGGGCACTAAAAGTTTCCATGGACTTGGGAGTGTTGAGAACATCAATGCTGAAAGATGGCAGGGCACTATCGAGGCATGCCTATTGCCACTTTGTGCACGGAACAGTAAGAATGTTAAGAGAGTGTAAATAACACTGCATTTATACAAAAAAACTTTGAACACCAACGAATGCACAAAGAGTATTTTTCGTCAATTATAACACACACCTACATGTTTCGACCCTGCTGGGTCATCTCCAGGGAGAAACCTTCCGTTGTCGTTACACTAGGTTGCACTATACAGTTAAGCGAGAACGTGCTGTTGACTGTGCACTGCGCCGTTTATGGTGGCGTGAACTCTTTGTAGTCTCGGCTTGTACTGCCGAAACATGTAGGAGTGTGTTATAATTGACGAAAAACTCTTTGTGCATTCGTTGGTGTTTAAAGTTTTTTTTTGTATATTAGAGTTTCTGTTTTGGTGTACTTAAAGACGCTACCAACATCTCATAAAATACAGCGCCGATTGGTAAGGTGAGTAGTGAGTAATGAATTGGGAAGGATGCAGATAAAGCACTCATAGCACAGTGGAGATACTACCCTGGAACTTATCTAGAGGGGCTCAGTAAAGGTGCGAAAATATCAGTACAGCCGGTGTGCAGACTGAGATTTGAAACAGGAACCTCCCAAACAAAAACCCGAACGTTTCAGCTCTGTATTAAATAGAAAATAACATACTGCCAATTGTAATGTAAACTATGATTTCTGGGATGTGACGCCGTGTAGTTTGTTAGATAGATAGCATCATTTTGGAGGAAACTCCTGCTTATGTTCCTCCAAAAGCTTTGTACGCACTACCAAACTACATGACGTCTCAGGATAAAGTAATCTTAACAGTCACCGCTTTGAAAACCTCAGAACGTTTTTTCGGGTCTGGATCACTGCAGCGAACATGGGCACTCCAAAGGAACACAAGTGCAATCGCATCAGTACAGTAGGGCTTAACTTTGAAACTCCTCAGATGAGTTGTTATATAAAACAAGTGAAGCCACGTGGGAAATATACAGGAAGCTTTCACACAAATAAAGAAAGCAGGGGGAGAGGGGTGAATGTGGAATCGCACTGCCCGGCTTTTTAAAGGGGAGGCCTTCGACTATACACTCCGTACACCGCGACAGCAAACCTTGAGAAGTCACCGCATCTCTAGGACTGGAGGCAAACAGACTCTGTTCTCTTTTTCGGTCAACTATGGAAATCAAGTCCTCTCCATTCTCCTTCGTCTTTCCTACCATTTTCCTCTGCTTCTTCTCATCTCCTCTTTTACTCTCTTTTCTTCAAACTCATTCTGTTTCATTTCTTAAGTATTTTTCTTTAATTATCCTTCTCCCCCCTCCGTTCTACCCCACACCCTCCTCTTCCTCCATTTATTTTCCGGGCCTTAGGCTTTACTTTTTGCTTCCCTTTGTAGCTACTATGCTCTTTTCTACTCTTCCTTCTTCTTCTTCTTCTTCTTCTTCTTCTTCTTCTTCTCCTCCTCCTCCTCCTCCTCCTCCTCCTCCTCCTATGTCTTTTTCTTCCTTCTCCGCCTCCTCCTTCTCCATCTTTGTCTTATTCCTCTGCTCCTCCTCCTTTGGTTTCTACTCAATTTTCTTCCTATTATAATAATCGCTTCCTTCTTCCTCATCGAATCACCCCTCTTGTTTCTATCATTATGTTATTATTAATAATATGATCATTCATTCATTCATTCATTCATTCATTCATTCATTCATTCATTCATTCTGTAGTCTGTCTTACTGCAGGTCATAGCTTCTTCCAAAAGGAGTTCTCCACAGAGTGAAATTTAGTGGCCCTTCTTTCAGTTTCCAGTACCCTCTCGTTTCCTTGAGGTCATCCAATAGCTGCTTACGTCTTCTTCCTCGTCTTCCCGTCACTTCTATCTTTCTTGCACCTTTCCTTCAATAACGTGCTGTAGAAGGCAGTTCCTATGCAAGATGTGACCCATTAAAATTTAAGCCTTTAAGAACAGTGGCTACCATAGCGTACCACAGCAATTTGGCCCCACACACTGTATTCATATATCCATCGGATTTGAATAGGCTAACTATAAATTCCCTACACGGCACTAAAAGAGTTTTCTTTTTAACGGCCTTGTAGTGCGTATTTTTACTGTACAAAATGAATCTTTGAATATTACGTAAACGAACCATGTTTCAAAGGATGAAGTGCTGACTCCACGCACTACTGTAATATTTTTTATTCCTACATGCGTGCAGTTAAATTTGGGCCACAATATTAACATTAAAACAACATAAAATTTCTGGACCCTCAAAAATATCAAGTTAGCTATTCTACAATATGATTCTTACAAATGGAACCAATAAATCCTACCTGACATCCGAGCTGCGGGACAGATCTGCTGCTGTCCCTCCGTGGGCGATAACTTTTAATGATCGATATCTCGATCGGTCTGTCGCTTAGTTACGAATCACTTTGCAAGTAAAGCGCCGAGGAAAACCAATGGAAGAGACTGTTGTAAAAGTCCAGATTTTGCCTTGACCGACGTTCAAATAAAAAGCACTCAAACTGATACCACACTTACCCTAAAACGGGATTAAATTAATCAAAATAAACTGGTCAAAGCATGTACCACACATGGGAGAAATAATACACACAGAGTTCCCATGAAGTTCCTACCCACCTTACTAAAACAACGATATTTTTTTCTATAATTTGACTGATAATAAACGTGCGGCAACACGGAGCTTCTTGATCAGTTCAGAGACTCGGATCCCCACGAAGACCTCCCCCGCTGAAGTTAGGATGTTAGAAACATTTTCTATAAAAGTTGTAATCTAGTAGCATCACTGTCATTCGCCCCATGGGGCCCATGTAATTTAGGAGTGGGGGTTTGTTACTGGAACATCTGGATGGAGGTGTGTGCCCTGTAATTGCGTTCGTCTGCAGAACTTTATGAAAATTTCCGACAGGAGCGCTGTTACAACACACGCGGAAAGAATTCTAATCCATCCACAGAACCCTGCAGAGGCGTTATTGTTACGACCGAGACAATGACGTACTAAAATGGCTACCCGCCAGTGATGACGTAGGGATGTGCAACATCTGGGCCGTCTCTGTCAGTGATAAACATAGCTTGCGGATTTCCGGTGTTACTGTCGATGGACTTGACACTGCCTGTCGAAGTAACTGGTTCAATTACCGACAACTGACAAGCTCCTTAAGTAAATCAAAGAATTTTTACCCAATAAACTCACCACACAGTACATCCAGAAATCTCGGCTTCGGATTCACCACGCGATTTCTTCATAAACAATGAGACGGGCGTGTCACTTGACCAATTTTAATATACGTACAGTTTTCGTGGATGACGGCACTGAAGTTTAATGCGATGTAGCAACAGGGTACGTGTTCCGCATTTTGGTATCAACGTTTGCACAAGTAAGGACCTTGGTGTAACCCAAAGGCGCGAATTTCCGGACACTCTACATAAGCCTAAATATAAAAATAGCTACGTCATTAATCATCTAGAAAACTAAGTAAAAATTATTCGTTACTTCATTTCCTAACCAAGTCACTAAGTTAGTGACCTACTGGTTGTTTACGTAACCAACTAACAAACCCAACGAAGGTTACAAATATACGTAATAACTGAATAAATAAATACATTTAAAACACCAACGGTAGCTATTCTTTCGATATGTATGGTGGTAACGAGCTACAAATGAAAGCACGAGATAGTACCAACAAAGGATACAGGCCAATATTTTTAGGCCGTATTGCAGTGACCACTACTGTGGAAAGAAGTTCGTTATGTGCCTGTAGGTAACATCGCCTCACACTGCATAAGACACTCTCCGACTTATGCGGTAACTTATGTTCCGAAAGGTCTAGCGAAAGTCCAGTTTTGTTAAAAATAGGAACTGAGCACACATAATGGTCAACTACACACGTATACAGAAGGATGACTGGCTGAAATCCAAACTCCAACACACTTAAACTTGATCGGCCACACCGCCGCCTGTGTTATTGCCCAGCGGTTGTCTTCCCTCTCCGTTGTCTCATTGCGCGCTCACATAAGAACTCGATGCAATTTTCAAACATATTCCTCTATATTTTATTTTCTAAAATTTACGTAAGTCGGGGAGTGTCTGTATTGTTGTCCTATAAAATTTCGAATTTTTGTTTATATCCTATGTAGCCGTCTTGCCAGAATTAAGTTCAGAGTGTGCATATTCAGTAACATAACGTTATCATAGCGTTTATCAAATGTAATAATGTGTAAGTGTGCACCACTGCCAAGTAAGTACAGTGTGACCAAGTATGGTACTCATAACCGCACGCCCTTTCTATTAAAATCTGTGAAAAGATTCATGTTGCCAGTATATAAATAGCTCAGTCTGGTTGACCGACGGATCGGGGGTCGATTTTCGGTAGAGAAGGGATTTTCCTCTTCTTCAACGTGTTCAGACTGGCTCTTCGACCCACCCAGCCTCCTATCCAATATGTGGCTATAAAAATCGGTAGGGGCGTGAAGCTGACCATTTATCTGTACCTAATACCAAGGTCAGAAAGAGTGGAACGACACTTACAATTTCACATGTGCCGTGGTGCTTAATTAAGCACGCTGACAACTTTACTTTTCTACAAATGAGTAAGTAATTGCCTACATTACAAAGCAACCAACTGATTAAATAAACAAACCTCCAATGCATGCACAGACTAATGGTATTAAAACAGTCATCTTCGGTAAGTCCTTATGGATGATTAAATAATTCACGGCCACACTTGGAGACTCAATATATTCCAAGGTCAACATTAAAAAAAAGTCAGCCCTCAAATTTATTTCACTCTTATCTGAAGTAGGACGTCGTTCTTTGTATCATTCCAGAAATCGCTAAATATAACCGAGAAAAATCACGAATTTTTACAATAACCTGCCTGCGGGTGAACGGCAATCAAAAGTGACGACTACAAATAAGTGGTGTAATATAGGCCTAAAACCCTGCTGCAGAGATTTTCTCACGTCAAACGAATGCACAATTCATGAAACAGTTTTACAGGTTTTGAACTGTAACCACTTTATGGACTAGAAATTAAGTAGTTCACACAATACACGACATCATCAACGAAGACGACAATAAACCACGGCTCGGTCATTTAAGCGTAATCGAAATGCGGATGATTTCAGTTTTCACAGCAGTACTGAAAAAGACACCATATTATTTTAATCTTTATAATCGTGACATCTTATATACACAGTCTTCAAACACAACCTTTACATGATATGACCACGTGGTTTCAAACTTCCCGAAGTCTATGTCACAGCCGTCACAGTATTGTGAACTAGACATTCCACTTGTCGCTCTGAATGCTTTGTCCGTGTTCATGAACGCGGTACAGTCGGGTGAAAATTACAGATTTCTGGCGTCCGGTACCGTATCGATTGGTAAATAATGACACACTCTCGGAAGTGTTCGCTGCCTCCATTCCCACAGTCAAAGCGGTCCACTATTTATTCCTGCCTTGAACTGATTATACCGTAAATATAGAACCCTCCAGCTTCTCCGAAACTTTGGTAAATCTTCCCTAATCAACAGGCCGTCGCATTCCATAAGACACGAATCTTCATCAACACAGCCAATTTAACTTCACTTGCAAACCCAAGTCACTTAACTGAGTTAATAAATCATTATTTACGTAAAATGGTATAAATAAGGCGACAAGACCCCGATGTTAGCTGGCCGAAGGGGTCCCAAGCAGCCACGTGACCCGTACCCGTGTCAGCTGCATGACGTAACCGCGTATAAGCCACAAGAACACCTGCCCAGGGTCCAGCGTACGTGGACGCGACTCTCTCGTCCAGAGGCAGTTATCGCGGACCTACTTCTCTTTCCTTGTCATGTTTAACCCCATGCAATGGATGTCACGGCAGGCTAATCCAGATACTGGCTGGTAAACTTTTACGGTGGGAAATTTACATCACTCCAGATAACACGCAGTCTGCCGCACCGCGTTCGATATCCTTCCACTAAAGAGACTGGAGATCATTTCGGAATATGAGGATATTTGGATGGAAACCTGAAACCACTACAGCAAGTAGTAGCACTGTCAGGCACGAGTTGGCAGTAGGCGTCCTGTGGGTTACCGACCCCTATTACATGCTATGTCTTAACTCATGATTAATGATGGACTGAAGCAACACATACCTGTTTTGTATTCGGCGAGTAGTTTGTTCGGTAACAATTCAAGATTTAGCGACTCTAATTCTGAGTTGCGACGTTACTGAAAGTCAGTGACAGTCGCCCACATACTAGCAATGACTTCATAAGCAGCCAATAACCATTAAGATAAAAGAATGTGTATCTCGCACACAATTTTATTAAATATTAGTTATGAAAAAAGATTAATACATAAATCTTCTCAGATAAGAACGTTTAAAATTAACGGCAATTTGTACACGACTACAGGGCATCACATCCCCCACTACTGTAGTAATCTACCTTCACAGTCACCAGAGGACCTGATATCTGATTTAGGATTCAATGTTCTAATTTTTATTAGTCCACTTGCCTTCCCGAAAACGAAAAGAAAAATTCTGCGACATCAGTCTAATATGTATGTGTGTTTGTGGTCCCTTATTTAAAATTTTGAAGTAGCTGATAAAATTTCATAAAAATTACCACGAATATTAAGCCACTATAACCCATCCCAAACATACTTTTTATTTCTTAAGAGATAGTAGTGACAATAACACAGGCTATTCTGGCTGTGAAGTGGTAGGCAACGACTCGACCTCTATGCATTCTGGTCGAAAAGAACCAAAAACAGGCGCCGTTGATATAATAAACAATAGGAAACCCCGTGGAGATAATTCTTACTCCTCTTGTCGAAAACCCACAACTAGATTTCAGCGCCGTGGGAAATTCTATACAGGAAACAGAACGCTTTATGACTTTTGTTTAGATCTCTTCATGTACTACTATTAAGTTTTGGTTCTTCGGTCATTATGTATGTTCCGTATGTGTTACGTTCGTGGAACGTCTGCATGAATCGGTATCACAGACCTTACCTTTGCCGATAAAAATTCTCCAGGTGACAGCATCGCTTATTCCTTGTTACAATTATATTAAATTTAGCGTATGAAAAAACCAGCGTACAGAAGTTAGGTACATCTGACGGCATATTTTTAAGAATTTTCCAATAATATTTAAAAAGGACTTAGCAGTTTAAAATATTGCCTTCCTTCGTAACTCTATGAAAACTATATAACATCTGCCATTGTAAAGGAGAAATTTTGTATATGAAAAATAAAAAAACCGGTATTGTAAATTTTCTTGTATCTCGACACTAAACAATTTCAACAGCCAATAACTAGCCGTTAAATACATATTTGATACTGAAGCAAGCCTACGTTTTGTGAGGTAACGAATTGTGTTAATTGTGTCGCCCGACAACACTGTTTTTCATTTGACGAGTTATTTTTTCCCGTAGGTTTGGTATATGCGGATTTCAGAGTTTCAGCTTTAGCAGTGTGTTTACTCGGCACAACAGCGGCTCTATATCCTTCACAGACGGTAAATTCTACAAAATTTTACATCCATTTTTAAAGGCTGTTGGAAGTCATTTCACCTCGTTGTAATGTGCAACTTCCGCTGCAGCTGACAGAGTCCCTCACCCCCAGCTATTCTTTCTATTTCCTGTTGCGATATTTACGACTGGACTCATAAATCTCGCGGATGTGGGCTTCAAGACCGGACAAACAGCTCTCTGTTATTATCTTCTCTACACCGTATTGTATTTATCTGAATTCTCATCGTCTTTCACACAAACGTGCTAAGAACGAAAATTTTTCAGTTACATTAATCACAGATACAGTCAACTGTTGCACTGTAAATCTTATTTATAGGTTTCTTTACATACATTCTATTCTCGGACTCTTTCTTCATCCATTTCTACTTTTTTCTCATAAACTCCATTTACACACTGCTATCATCTCTCTCTAACAATTTCTGCCTTTCTTTTTCTCCCGCTCTATTCATGACAACCAAGTCCATGAAGCAAGGTTCTTTCTTAAATGGCAACAGCTTCTCAGCCAGTCTAGAAAATGCATGCATTTTATGGAACCTTAAAGTTCTTTACCGTGTCGAAAATATTCCGCCATTGGTCCACACTCACAGGCGGATGAATTAAGTCCACATCACTCTTTCCTATTTATTTACGGCTCTTTTAATATTATTCCCCCTTCTAAGCTTGTATTTTCAAAGCCACCTGTTTCTTTCAGCGTTTGCTACCACAATCTCATATGCGTTTGTCTTCTCTCAGATACGTTCCCCACATCCCACCCATCACATCTTTCTTAATTTTATAACCATAATAATATCTGACGAGGAATACAAATCATGAAGCCCCTCATTATGCATATTTCTCAAGCATCCTTATAAGATCTCCGTCTTAGATCCAAGCAGTTATTTAGCACCCTTTTCTGTAAGACCTTTATCCTACGTCCTTGCTTCCAAAGTGACACGCCAAGTTCTGAAACATGTACGAAACAAGAAGCAAAATGATAGTTCTGCATATTTTAATCTTTGTGTTTCTAGATAGAAAAAGGGAAGACTAAAGTTCTGAAATTGTACTAGTAAGCATTCCCCGAATTTAACCTGCTCTTATTTCTCGTGAATAAAATTTTGATTTGTCAGTGTCGTTCTCAAATATCTAAACATTACCACAGTTTTTTCTTTATTTATTTCCTTTCTCTGTACTTGTGTATTTGTCTTTCTTCATTGCGTCCATATTTCTTCCATTCCATCTTTCATGCTGTCCTTCCCTCCCTTCCTTCCACCTTTCATTTTCTCCTCTCCTGCTCGCTCCTCCTATTCCCTCGGTTACGCAGTGTCAAATATCACGATGTTTTGTTGTAACCAACTATCTCAGAATTTGGGACAACTTGTGTTCTAAGGCCGGTGTTGATGAATATTCAAGTCTCCATGTATGCTACGCCCTGTCGACTAGTAAATAATTACTGCCATTTCGGAAGCAATAACTTTCTGAAAAAGCGTCGGTAACCACTGGCAAGTCGACAGGGCCTAACACCCAAAAAGACTCGAAACTTAACCCCAGCAATTATTGGATAAGCTGAACAAAATCATATACTCGTGTCCTGAGTCGAGACCAGAACTGAAACCAGCGACAAATCTGTCTTTTCACTGAAAACAAGCGGTCATAAAAACCGAACAAACAATCACTCTTCTGACGTACTTCGAACCGCTAATCTCAGGAAACAACAACTTGCACGACCGCAACTTTCGTCATGTTTCTCTTTTCCATTTCAGGCACTATTTTTCATCACAGCTTTCTTTACATCACCACCCTCTTTCCACTTCCCTCCCATTATTATTTTAAATACTACCGATTATTTTTTTCCTTCTTAAAGTCTCTTTCTCGAACCTTAATCTTATATTTTTTTGCGTGTCGTGATCACTTTTTCACCTGCTACAACCCTTGTTCTTCCTTTCATTTTCCTTAAGACTGTCTTCCTATGTAATGCATCACTGTGTATGTGGTTACCAACACTGTGGGTCGAACATATTGCCTCAACCTTCGCTTTTCTTCTGAAGAAGTCAACAGTATATCCTTCCGAAACCTTGACAGTTATCCACACACTGTGTGGCATGCATCCCAGAAGACCACGGCCGTAAAATTCTCTAATGTCAGAGACTCGAATTTTATACTTTTCTTGTTTATTATCTAGTTTTAATACGCGCCTTCAAATCATGGTTTCTTCTCCACCTTAATTCCCTTCCCCATCAACAAAGCGCCTCTCTGCATCTAATCTCATATTCTGAGCGTCTCTTCGTCTAACCTAAGTTTCTTGTTTTCATTTTCGCCAAATTATACACCTCATTAAGGTCTGGTTGCAGCTTCATTAGCATTCTTCTGGCATCGAATTGTATACAACTCTTAATTCTTCACATGAATTTCGTCTTGCAAACTGTCAACCAATTTTTTATCTGCTGCAGTGACTCCACTCCTTCGTTTGGTGTTAATTCACACCATATAGCAAAAACAGATCCACACATTCTACCACACATGATCACAACGTTAATCCACCAACTGCCAGGTCACACACTATAAATTACACCCGTTAAGATGTCTACTAAAATGCAGGAACTACAGAACAGAAAACAACAAGGATTACTGATTTATATACTTCGTTCATCGGCTAACATTTAGAAAACAACACAAAATTTCGGAGATTGGCTCTGCTTACAGAGATTGCAAGGAGGCCGATTTATCAGTAGGTGCGACTCCAAAATCGTATGTAAGGATGGGAACTGATGCTGTTTACGAAACCTTTGGTTCCGTTCTACATACTGAGAGTGGAAAAAGTGAAGAAACCAAGTAATCTTGCGTGCAATATACTATCATAAAAACCATTTATGACTGACTATTAAGGATACCCAATAAACCTCCAACCAACGAGGAACAACTCAAAAATTCGTAAGACAACCACTTTCAAGCGACCAATTATTGAGTCGATATGACACATACTTGCTTTATCCTTTACTTTAAGACTATGCACAATATTGTCACTACAGGAACCCGAAGGCACGGCTTCCCCATATTTCCATCCCGTTTACGCAAAATGAAAAAAAAAAAAGACGAGCCACGGTTCCGTTGCCTATTTTGATGTCTTGTTAGCATTCACCTCAAGGTCTGACTGCAGCTTCGGAGGAAGAGTTCAGCCACGCTTCGTTTGTCAATATCCAACGGAACGCCTTAAAATCACTTTGAAACCCTCCAGCTCGACGCAAGAGCCAGAAAAATTACGCGGCTATTTCCTTTCGGCGTTTAAACTCTGAAGCCTAAAAGTGATCCAATAAAATGTATGTATTCAGTTCCAAACTCACAGTACACCCACTGTGACCCTATCAGAATGGCAAGGCAGTAAATACTTTTTACAGAGATACTACTTTTGACTGGGTGGACGGAAAGAAACATAAATATACTGTGTTCGTTAAATGCAGAGTTTCTTCACATTAAAGCAGGCGGTACCCACAGTAACTGCTTTGCTCTAAAGGGTTACTGTTGCATGAGAAATTTTTTAACAGATGTTATAAAATTAATCTTTACATGCGTTCTGTGTCTACATACAAGCACGACTCTGTAACAGGGTGGTAATTATGTATAAAGTCTATCATGATACTTTGTTTCTCCGTGGCTCCTACAGCAAGTGCTGGGGAGTACGATCATCAGCTGCCTGCACACTGTTGAAATATGCATTCTCAGAAGGAGGAACCGAATTTTTAAACAGTGTAAATCAGGGGGTTTATTCTTCTTTGCGGGTTCCTTAATATAACCAAGGTTATAAATAAAACACCTAAATAATTAACTCCTCACACAAATTTGTAATTCTATGCACCACCTCTCATAACAACATGTGACATCGCGTGTTTCTTACAATGAAAGCGTGAGGAGGTGAATTCTGTAGCTGACTGATAATGATTTTGATTTTTAATATGCACTGTGTTGTTTACAGTTAGAAATATAATTTTTAATTCCTTAAGGCAGCTGAGATGGCCGGATATTTATTACAACAAACCGCACGGAAATGGTGAAACCACCCATTGTGAAGGGCTTGAGGTTCTACAGGGATTTTGTGATATAAAGTCATGTAGTCATGAATTCCGGTAGACACGCACTAATTAATAGCCATCCACTGTTTTTTCTTCTTCTTCTCCCCCTCCCTCTCCTCTAAAAGCTGACATACATATATGTACGTGAATGCACGGCGTCAGAGACAAGAAGCTAGTTTTCTTCAATTGTATTCCTACCTTTTTTTTAGTTTTATTCCTACCATAGATCCGCAAGAAATCCTGCCTTAATGCTGCACACTGAAGGTGCACAGGTGTCCTGAATAAATTTCATACAAATGTAAACTATAATAAGCAATTTCAGATGGTGTACTTTAAG
>BLKM01012993.1:286958-338968 GCA_013340265.1 Coptotermes formosanus
CACCGGAGTCGGGAATGTAATTAAGCAACAGCGTCTATTATTACGGTTGGTAATACATTTTTTGCGGTAAATATGGTTATTTAATGTCGGTTTACGTCGGTCGTTATTCGCGATAGTTAATTCCCACCTCGCAATTTCGTGTTCCAACTGCATTGTTACTAGCGACTGTAAGAAATTAGGAATAACGAAATTCTAAAGGCGTTAAAAATCGTACACAATTTAATCGAAATCCGTTATCAAGTCATATGGACAAGACCATTTCTGTATGTCTTTATTTTCATGCACCTCGTCCAAGACGTGTATACCAACGAAAGTTTGGGTGTGTGTCTCATTAAAAAAAAGACTGTCTGATAGGTAATTGATATTTTCCTGTTATCAGTGCAGGTGTTAACAGCGAAGTAACGGGTAGAAAACAAGTAACTGCACTGTTATTTTGTGCGTCAACTTTTATTTCGATTGGCAGATCCTTAGTACACAAACACGGGAAGTAATTTTTCAATCGATGATTCTTTAATTAAATTTTTAAAATCAGGAACACGGTCCTGTGTGGCCCTTTTATTTTACTAGCTTGAAGGTTTGAACAAAATGTGGACAGACGTCCGATAATGCTGTGTGTGTTCAACAGGAATATGAATCAGAAATCTTACGAGAACAAATAACTGATAAAACAAACCAGTCAAGCAGCCCAATCTTTATTCAAGATTTATTGAACCACTTAAAGCCTAGAAGTGGCTGTATGTACCACCCAGTTTATAACTTTAAAAATGTATGTATTTTGCTCACACAGTGTGTTTTTGCTCTTCGCGTGATTTTTACAATAAAAAAGCGATTTCAGGATGCATTTTAACCTTTTAAAGCCTAGCGGTAACTTTACGCACCACCAGGTTTAACATTAAAAAATTCTACGTGGTGCCCACATTGCGTTTATGTGTTTTGTGCGGATCTCAGAACAAACAGCAACTTTTGCCTTATAAAACATTAAGAGATTGGTTTTTATAACCGAAGTGGAGAGTGTTTACAGCGCGGTAGGCACTGAGTCCTTATATAAAGCAGATACGCTTCGTCTTTAAAGCGTTAACCTGTTGGCCTTCACAACAGACAGTAATTTTGTACTGTAAACTATAGAAACTGGACTACTGTACACCGTTAACACAAACTTCGGTTCAAGAATTTTGATGTTACTGAGGCGGTTAGTAGTCCGTCTCTCACTGCGGATTCTCGGGTTTTACCCTGACCAAACCGGTGTGGGATTTGTGGAGAACAAAACGGCACTATCTTCACCTTGATACTATTCCTATCAGCACAAGCAGGCGAAGCCTGCAAACCTTCAAACAAACCAATGATCTCGTGGATGACATAAAGCTTTAGAGAGAGAAGTACTTTCACGTTGTTTTAAACTTCAAAGCGCTGATCACGTCAAGAGATATTACCCTCAGCGGTACTTTACTTTCGCAAAATGCGTGACGGTGTTGAAATGTAGTGTTTAATGTGTTCCATGTCCGTGCGCTATATTATACAAAAAAAACTTTAAACACCAACGAATGCACAAAGAGTTTTTTCGTCAATTATAACACACTCCTACATGTTTCGACCCTGCTGGGTCATCTTCAGGGAGAACCCTTCCGCTGTCGTTTAAACGGCGCAGTGCACAGTCAACAGCACATTCTCGGTTAACTGTATAGTGCAACCCAGTGTAACGACAACGGAAGGTTTCTCCCTGAAGATGACCCAGCAGGGTCGAAAAGTGTAGGTGTGTTTTATAATTGACGAAAAATACTCTTTGTGCATTCGTTGGTGTTCAAAGTTTTTTTGTATAAATGTAGTGTTATTCACACTCTCTTAACATTCTTACAGTTCCGTGCACAAAGTGGCAATAGGCATGCCTCGATAGTGCCCTGCCATCTTTCAGCATTGATGTTCTCAACACTCCCAAGTCCATGGAAACTTTTAGTGCCCACTTTCGATGAATATGTGTTTCACTGAAGCTGGTGTTCGTAAGTATCACGCGATTCGAATGAGCTGGCTCGTCTCTAGAAAAGACAAGGAATCACCAAGAGCGCATCGCATGCCAGTCGTTGCACGCCGCTTGAAAAAGTACGTCTTCAGCCGACCTTGCGTTTGAACTGCACACAACATGCCCCCTCCAAACACGCATATTTCAATTATAGTGTAAAAGACTGGACAACAACAATGGAAACCTTTTTACAGCTTTAACTATTTCATACACAATATTATAAACTGTACGCCTGTCCGTCTGTCACATATTAAAAGGTATACGCACGAACTTTCCCTTACCTGCATAAAATATCTCCTCCGAAAGTGTGGCAGGGTTGAAGTATTTGGGAACCACCGTAACAAATTAAAACTGAATTCATGAAGAAATTAACAGGACATACAAGTCTGGGAATTCCTGCTATCAGTGCAGAATCTTTTAGCTTCCAGTTGGCTGCCCGACAATATAAAAATTAAATTTTACAGGCTTTCAATTTTGCCTGAGGAAGATATTTGGGCCTGAAAGGGAAGATCTAAAGCGGAACTGCATTAGATTTCATAACGAGTGGCCTACTGATCAGTAAGCCTACTCGTCACTAAATATTATTCGGGTAAACAAAGCCCGAAGAATGAAATGGTCGGGGGCATGTTGCATGTATGGGGAAAGGGAGGGGTGAACACAGGGGTTTGGTGCTGAAACCTGAACAGACCTCTTGGAAGAACTACGAATAGACGGAAAATATTAAAATTGATCTTCAAAAAAAAAAAGGATTTGGGCGTGGACTGGATTGATCTGGCTCAGGATAGCGACAAGTTTGTGATGAAGAACTGCTCCCTGGACTTAGCTTGTTACACAAAACCTCAAGTTCTCAAGGCCGTAAGTAATAAAATCTCTCCCTCTAGTATGTGTCACATGAATAGTATAACGGACAGGTACAGGTATTTGGAAGGAAACTTCCTCCTCCGTCTTCAGGGTAGATATCACGTTCCTTCCAAAACCTGGTACCTAATCTGCCCACCCACAACGCGCCACATCCCAGAGGACTAAACCTACGTCATATACACTGTACAGGTCAAGAGAAAGTACCAAAAGATATTCGGATGCTGATGGATAGAAAACTTCTGAGAAATTTAGCAAACAATCCAGACTGCAAGCTGTCATTATCCTTCACACCACTGCATGTTGAACCTCACCTAAACTTTCTCATAAGCGAGGTCGTATATTTATTTATGCATTAAATATTTCACATGCTCAAGGCAGTGAATACGAATATTACCGTCTTCTGGGGTCTGACACCGTGTAGCCTGGTTAGTGACTGAAGGAACAATTATAATAATGAACGAAATCTGATTTAAGACTTGGAATTCTGAAATTCATTTAAATCATACTTTGGAAATTCAGTTTCTACCTCAAACGAAACGGAAGACAAAACAGTAAAAGTAATGGCCGTTCATTGTAAGAGTCATAAGAACACATAAACACACTGTGTGGGAGAAAATTCACAGTTTTAATATTAAAGCACGTGGTACACGTATCTACCATTCTCAGTTAAGGGATTAACTAATCAGCGCAAATTTGCTTCCTGGGATCCTGTTACATTTACTACATGAATATACAGCGTGTATTAATAGCTTTTTAATATGCTTTTTAATACACGCTGTATGTGTATTCACTATTATGAATTTGTTGGTATTAATAAGTTTATGACAAAATGCACAGTTTATGTAACGCAAAACTGGTGCATGGTAGTTCACTTATATGATGCGTACCTTACGAATCGGTTAATATGACTAATACTGAAAATTACCAACTAACCTTACGCTGACACAATATGTCGTACAAGAATTTATAAATTTTGGATGAATCTGCTTGTGACGTAAGAGAAAATCTATTTATGACTTTATAGAACTAGAACTGGGCTTTATTATGGATAAATATAGTTGAAAGTTCAACTACCCTACGTATTTAGTTACAAGTTTCTCATGCATCATTTAAAAATATCAAACAGTTATTGAGCTGAGACTACGTGACACACAAGCAGGCAGAAGCGAGGAATAACTTCAAGACAAGACTCAATTTTACTTTATAAAGAATGCCTTATAAATAATGTCCCAGCGGCGGCAGAAATCAACGTTCCTTACTCTCGTGCATAAGATAAGGGTACCATCATAACTTAATTTTAGGGCACATTCAAGCCTTAAACGAAAGACAACATGCGCCACTGACACGATTACACTTAAGCTCATGAAAGTATGTACGTACTTAATAGCTTGCGACTGTTTACAGCTGGTCTGCTTTCTAAATCACTAGCTACAGTTAGGCTCAAAGTGTTTACTACGACGCTGTCTCACAATGGTCATCACTGTTATTCTGGACACTGTCCAACGTCTTGGTTTTCCCAAACGCTGGAACTGTTTACGCCATCAGATGTAAATTTCCTACTCAGCTGGGCAACTTTTGGAACAGCTGATATGAATCAACCTACCCACAGAGGGGCCCCAATTTCTCATGCACATAGAGTAAGGCCATACGTAATGAAGCTAACAGATCCAGTTTCCAGAACATTATTTCCGAAAAAAAAACTCAAGACGAGAGACAATGCCCAAACTCAATGGAGCAGTACACTTTGATAATCTACTAGCTGCTAAGCTAAACAAGATATTTCCCACATAACATGCAACCCAGAAGTTCGTACCGTTTACAGAAGTGTCGGCTGCAGTTATAAGGTTCTATTAGGACACAATTTACTGTTTTTTTCTGTCATTCGCCTACTTGTTCTTTGAAAATTTGAGTGTAGCCCTAAAAGTCCCGGGTTCAACGCCCGAAATGTACCGTACGATAATTCAAAACGTTGCCCTTCTGGTTTATTTTTCTAACAGACACAATTTGACCATGTGGTGGTTACAGAATGGAAATCGAAGCCGTCCCTCCGTTTTGTCTTATGTTTTGTTTACTGCTGCTGAATATTAGTTTTCATAATTAGAATGTTTTGAATACGAAGGAATACACTGCCCTAACATTAATAAATGGTGGCTCGGCTATTTGAAGCTTTTGCGTAAAAAGAGCGTTCATTTCACTTTCACACAAACTGCTTGGCTTCAGTGCCCTCGTGTATTCTCTTTTAGCCGTTTTCCTGAGAAATCTTCGTGCATGCATTCACTAAAAAATATCCAGCATCTAGTTAATCTACAACACTCCTGTATTTTCATTCAGCTCCTCTGATGATGGTGCCCAACCCCTGATATATTATTTTACAAGCAGTTGTATAACAGCTACAATCAGACTTGGTGTTTTTTCGTTTGTAGTACGTAGGCCTGTAACTTCTGCAGGGCTCTGACGATTGCATACGATTAAGCGAAAAAATAATCTTCTTCTGCACTTTGTCGATAGTCTTTAATTCTTAATGGAGCACGGCGTGTCGGAAGCACAGCTGGATTCGGAAATTTCGTACTCCGTTAAGAATAAACATGAGATCTGCGCTCTTCTGGGGTGTTACGCAGCGTCGAGTGGTAATCCTTCACCGACGTTTCGGGACAACGTATGGGTCCCATCTTCAAGGGTAAAGAAGTCTGATGAAGAAGTGCTGCTTCATTGGACTTGTTGGCCTTTGAAGAGGGGACCGATACATCGTCCCGAAACGTCGGTAAAGCATTAACACTCGACGCTTCGTAACACCCCAGAAGAGCGCAGAACTCATCAATATCGCGGCGGAAGCCTGAAATCACGGAAGAATAAAGACGATGGAAAAGGTCCAAAAGAGAATGATTGTTTTATTTAGGTCTAACATGTTTATTGCATTTTCAATTTAGCTCTTCAAATCACAGTAGTTACAGTAGGTATCACCTGCTGTAACACTGAGCAACTGTGTTTTGCCAGTAGAGTAAAAATTACACAACAGCTTTATGTTAACGTTATTCCTAACTGTATTCAAATCGATCAAGAAATCTGGAAAGGGGTAGAAGTTCATTTACTCCTCTAAGTAAAGTATGACTTACTGAGTCGATTTTCAAGCAGACTCACGTCAGATCGACAACTTTTTGTAACTAATTCCCCTTACGACTTCCACAAAATCACACAAAGGCCCCAGCTGCTGCCATTAAGTTGCGTAAGGAGTGATGTGGTATCCATACAGGCATGAAGGTCACGTTTGTGTCATAAAACATCAGCGCCCAAACTGTTGACCTTGAACTTAAATTCAACATGGAAGATTTTCTACTCCAGCAATTCCAATTATGGTTAACATAGATAAACAATAACAAATATTTAACAAGTGTTCATGCGTGCATTTCGAGCGATCTTTGCCCTACCTTCCAAATAATTATAACAGAGAAAAAGGGTTAAAAGTAAATTTTTATATGTTGTACACTGTGCCTATTTTTCTACACTGTTAAGACAGACCAACAGATCAGCACACTGTTTACAATTATATATTGGTATCAGTGTCACCCCTACATATGTCGGTGGTCAAGCCACCATCGTCAGGGGTCACCAAAGGTCACAGACTCCATTCTGCATCTAAAGTCGTACAGTATTTCATTTAAGAAGCAATCCAGTGCCCCAGTCTGTGCCTCTGGATTGTTTCTTAAAATACTGGATGACTTTAGATGCAGAAGGAAGTCTGTGACCTTGGGTGCACCCTGATGATGGTGGCTTGACCACCGACACATGTAGGGGTGACACTGATACCAATATATAATTGTAAATAGCGTGAGTATTTGTTGGTCTGTCTTAACAGTTTAAAACTAATGTTGCAGAGAGACAAGAAACGTAGTTATTTTGTTCAGGAAACTTTCTGCCATTCGTATAGATTTCTAAATAAGACTAACTAAACAAAATTAAGTTATTTCTGCTAGGTCATTAAGTAATTCAAGAAAGGCTAGATACCTGTCGATAAAATTGTATGTTGGACGTCCTTACACAGATTTGTCAAACAGCTTCAATTTCGTCTATACGGCTTAGTGTCAGCAGCAAACTTGGCCAGATTACTTAAAACTTTTATGGAAAATTTTATTAGAAGTTGTCGTTCAACCAACTGCAAAGAACGCCGTCTGGAATATTCTGTATATACTAAATTGTGGATCACAATATTTCCAGTGTTATAAAGTCTAAGGACGTACTCGTGACTTCTATTTGGATTTTAGTTCTGTAGTGCAATAACCCTTGATTAGGTTTTTACGTTGACTGCAAATGGAACGAAAATGAACGCGGAAGATAATAGATTAGGGTTGTTTAGCCCTCAACAACCCTTCACCCGTTAAACACAACTTCATGTTAAATCAGGTCACTTTCGAGCTGCATGTTCCTCAAATAAAGATAAAAATAACAAGACATGTTCCAGGAACTGCGCTGCACCTAGTGGCAAGTTCAGTAACATAATGTGGCCGTTGATTGACACCACCGAACTTCATTATGAATTCTGTTTGGAAAAACAAAAGTCAAACATGTCAAGAATGAAACGCGTGTAACCACGTTGTTTTCGAAAACATTTGGCAAGTTAATGTGGATGGCATTACCAAATGGCTTATGTACGTACCACATGCAACACCTCCCCCCAGAGGGGGTGGCTGCGTGCCACTGCCTTGAGCCAGGCACGCATGAAAGCAGTTGTGAAGGATTTGTTTCGTTCGCAACGCGCCAGTCAATTTTTTTCTGGCTGAAAGGGTACAAAACGCGTGGCAGAATAGTGATTGAATTTTATACTTCTCTTTTTTCGGTTGTATTCGGAAGTAATCGGGATTGACGTGTTCTTCACACTCCCGCAGTTTTTAACTTCGATTTTATTCAAAATTTTAAAAACCGCCTTCTAGTGTATAGGATGTTCACAAAGCTATGCTAGAAATCAGAGAACCTGGCTGTTCACAGTTGCGAAGTTCTGATTGTTACATGGTAACAACTAAACTAATCAGTGTCAGATACACCACTACAGTGTATTTCGGATGTTTCTTAGAATAAACACATATTCGTTTCTTAAACCACATTGGTTGTTTGGCCTGTGTAATACAAAAACGGTATGATTCCTGCACGTATAAACACAAATTTTAAATTTCGGTAAACGTATTTCAGGCTTCTAAAGTTGACAAGAATTTTAAATTCATACCAGTATTAGTGTTTATATAACGTTATGTTTCCCGCTATAACGTCTTACGGTAACTGGAGAGCGACACGACTAATACTTTGTTAGGCTGCCGACGCATTTGTCATGCAGTACCTGCGGGATACGCTGTATAGTGTTGCGTTACGTATATGTGAGACCCACACTTTGCGTGTACACCACACAACAACAGCAGCATCCCACGGGACTGATAGAGTGAAATTCATGTCTTCAAGGTTGTAACGACCAGCCAGTTACATTACCAACACTGCATGAAATTAAGTCTGGCTGGAAGTGACGCTTAGAAAACTCCTAAATACTAGTAACACAAAGTGCAACATAAGAAATTACGAAGAGTGCCACGTATTGTGGAGTTCTTATTACACTTATGGTATTCGTGTAAGTATTAACCTTCTCACGCCGGTGACGTTGGACAGAATTGTCTTCCACAAATTGGCGGCCTATAGATTGGTGAATGGGAACCAGGCTTTATAGGAAATATACTGTATCTTCTAACCTGAAACGCTGGTGGCGATCCACCCAAGTACAAGGCATAATGTACCAGAAAGGAGAAGCATTATTGAATTAAATATTTAATTAACGAGGCTATCAAAATCTCAGACTGTATAAAGTCGTAGAGGATGATGAAAGGACGGGCACTGATGTGGAAGGAAGAGGTCGTGGTTTCACTGAGAAAACTCTCGCCATTTGCCACGACGGCCTAAGAAACATCACAAAAAACCTCACTTATAATAGCCGCTCTGTGCACTGAGAATTGAAGATTCCTTCGCTAAAAAGGACTTTTAACAGAGAGGCTCAACACTTGATTCGTTGATTTAGGGCGTAATGCCTCTAGTGCCCATACGGCGCTTACTATACCCACACTACGGGACACAGTGAGTCTTGGCCTATACAAGGCACATTGCTCCACACCGCGGCACAATTTCGGTCCGGGGCCGTTACAGTACACTATACACACGCTACAAGTCACGTGATCTCTGGGATTCGTCCAATGCACATTGCTCCCATAGGGTCTGAAGTCCGTAGTGTACACTGCCCCCAGAGTACGAGCCATATTGCGTTTGGGGCCAGTTTAGTGCAGAGTCCCCACACTAAAAGATATATTGTTTACATGAAGCTGCGGTATGGGGTTGCTGCGAGGGTAGGACGCGTAGCGTAAGCCATTTGAATAATTATTGTCTTTAATACGAAAATTAAGTCGTTCTTCTGTACATTTAGCCCCTAGGGACCGCTTCAGATAAAGCGAGAGACCAACCTTTTAAATTTATATAAATGGTGGTCAGGAGAGCAGCTAGGGGTTGCGAAAAAATGGGCGGTGAGGGTTGCAGGGTAAGTTAAAGGATTCATGCATAAAAGTATAGTCGCAACCTTTTGTTTTGCAGAGCTTTACAATTGCTTTATTTCACGTGAGGATAGGAGGTGGAAATTCTGGACATTAAGGATCGTATAGATTTACATCGAGATAGAGGGTCCACATTGGCGGAATCATTGTACCGTATAGGCGTAGATTAGAAATATATATTACAAAATAATAATAATAACAAAGTGCTGAATTCAAAACACACATTTAGGGCTTATTGGCTAACTTCTGGTTGCCTGGCAACAGTGGGAAATATTTGATGCATGCCTGCATCCGTGGTTAGCTTTTGGCAGAAAATATGTAAACAAGTATAAACAGTACATTAACGAGAGAGAAAACGCGCATATGTATGCTGTCAGTAGCCACGACCACAAAGGGTTGATTCACAAGGTTACTGGTGAACAATGAGTTTCAAAACACAATATAAGAAATCTGTCGTTACCTAATTTTAATTACCGTCCAGGCATTTGCCCGGAGGAAGAAGAAGTACAGTCGTACCCGTTTATGACGACGTCAGTTTATGCGACATCTCGTTTATAAAGTCAGATATTCTGTGGCACCAATTAAACCCACATTGTTAACCACAACATTATACCCCTCGGTTATAACAACACTTTTTTTATGACACAAGATATTCAGTCCCTTCCACGACGTTATAACCGAGTTCAACTCATTTGGAAACTTTAAAACTTCTCAGATTCATGTCGCCATCGCGTGGCGATAAGACAAGAAAACCCTGCCCTTACCACTTATCTGATTCCGCTCTGCTCTTTTTGTAGAATGCACACTATGACTTGATTCTCACTATGAGTACCCCGTGCTCAGCTTCTACGTCCCTCAGGATAAGGTCGTTTTGATTTAAACGTGTGGATGTAAAAGTGAGTCTCTACTTTGCACCTACAAGAAGACATTCTTTACTGTACTCTTAACTCTGGTCGACACGAATAACAAATTCTTATCACTGCACATTAGATCTTACCGAAGAAACAGTGATTGTGGAATATTCGTCAATTCGGGCCCAAGGAAAGTATTTAAAACCGGAACATTTGGGATTCCAGACGACAGGAATCTTCCGAGGACCCATCTTCTGGCACCGTAGGTGGTTACAATATGACAATCTTCTCCATAACAGACATATTTCATGGTGACCTACCCTGGTTCGAGGGTTGACAATAATGTTCAGAGGAAACGTTTTACGCACAAACCAAGCCGCGCTCGTAGAATGTTTCAGAATATTTTTCGGAATCTTGTCGTAACAGATTCAGATTCACTGAAGGATATTAAAATCAATACCAGGAAATTCAGGCAATATAGCGCAATTTGAAGAACACTTAGCGCGTAATCCTGAAAGTTTTACACCATTATAACACCACGTAACAGCAAAATATAAACTTATCTTCCAGTTTATGTCGCTTTAATTTAAGAAACATGTCCATTTTCGGGGGAAATCCTCAACACACAGCTGTTAATAAAAGATGGTTGCATAAAACCCTCTGTAGTTCAGAGATAGTTTCATCGTCTTACGAGTTAAAGGGATAGACAAGCAGGTACTGCATAAATACATGTATGAATATAGAGCGCAGAAACGACAAGGCTCTGGAGATGTGAATACTTTCATTATACGGAACAGAAACCTGCGTAATAAGGAAAGCACTTCTGCAATATGATATTAGCAAATACATATACACAGGGCGTAGCTGAATAGTTTTTACAAAGCTTCAGGAGTTACAGAGGGGTCAAGGGGGTCCAATTTTTAAAAGAAATATGTGGTCGGAAACGTCTCCTTCATGCAAAATTTGTTGTCGTGGCTTCAGCTGGGCAAGCAGGAAACCCGCGAGCGCTCGCTTCTGATATGGCTTTTTCCTTACGTTGTTGTTTCGTTCTCCTAGATATTTACTGCATGTACATTGCGGGTAGAATTCTTAATAATGATATTATTTTCAATTAATTCACCGGAGCTGCTCCATGTGGCGGTAACCGACTTCACTGCAGGCATGGCAGCGACGCACATGTTCTGGCGCACACTCTCAAGATCCATGACGTCTTCTAAATAGTTTCACACGCTGCTAGATTTCTCGGTACCAGATCCTCTTCTGTTTCGATGGAGTCTCATAAATGAAACTCTTGAGGTTACCCCAAATGAAGAAGAATGGCGGTGGCCAGGCGACGAACACCTCCCCCCCCCCCCCCCAATAATCCAGTGATCAAGAAGTGCTGCGTCCAGACCATTCCTCACAGCATTCTCAGAACTGGTGGGAGGACCACTGTGCTGAAACCACATGCACGGGATTCCTAATTTACCAGCCGCTGTACCGAAGCCAATTTCAGCATGAAGACGTTTCTAACGAAATGTTTCCTCCTACCTCAAATTGCTTCCCTTGAACCCCCGTAAAACCCCTGAAAGTTTGTAAATACTGTTCCGTTACACTCTGTACGTACAGTTCAGTAAATATGAACAACAACAACAACAACAACAACAACAACAACAACTGTATTGACAACACAGTTCTATCTTCAGTTAATATTGAGTATACAATGTACATTTCTTATTAGGTTTTCCATTTTTCTTGCCGTGCTATACTTTTGCACATGATGGCCCTCTAAAGAGTTTGGTTTCCAACGAATGATTCTATTAACTGTTTACCAAGTACATGTGAACACAAAGTCACGTCACCTACATATAACTGCAAAGTTCACTACTTGAGCGTGGCAGTCTGTTCACAATAGCAGACAGCGAAAGGAGGGCACGCCCACTGTCAGGTTGAAAGTTATTTTCTAGAATGCAGAAGCAGTGAGTTGCGAAAATAATAGACGTTATTTTCTGTTAATCGGTATTACTTATTACCGATTAAAATAAAAGGCGATCGACAGTGATAAATAATAATCGACTACAGTAATAGAAATATGTATTATTCACACCTCTCTCAGCTTTGGAAAGCACACCAAAAAACAAACAAGACACGCAACATAAGTATAACGTAACACTGAGGCGCGTTCGCGTAACCATTGTTGCCGTAAAAAAGGAAAAAGTATGACATATTCTGAGTGTGTGTCTGTAGCCTTAGTTATCCAGCATGCGCTGTATTACATTGTCATCTGTGGCTTGTGTGGCCCTACCATATTTTTCCACATTATCACATGAACGGCACGATTTTTGAAAAAAAAAATGCTATTGAATTTAAAATGTGTGTATTGATTTTCTCCACAACTTTTGTCGGAAAACCTTGTCATTCTAAGAATAACTCAGCGAGATGTTATCATAAATTTACATAGGCCTTCATGTAAAGTACCCGTTATTTTTGTCAGATTTTAATGAAATCTGAATTTTCTTGAAAGATTTTCGAAAAATACCCAAATATCAAATTTTATGAAAATCCGTCCAGTGAGAGCCGAACTGTTCAATACGGACGGACGGACAGACGGAGACAGACAGACACAACTGAGCTAATAGTCGCTGTTCGTAAATTTTGTGAAAGCACCTGAAAATCAAAGTACTGGAATCACATATAATGATGACACAGGATATATTATTAGGCGTTTATAACGAGTGAAGACTGAATTTTAACTATGAGTGATTCTACTGTAAAAGTATTTGGTCTTCAGGAACCAATAAGGAATGAGAGTCATGTGGTGGGCAAGAAATATGCAACAGAATCTGCTAAATAATCTGGAATAGTTACGGTATTTAGTGAGTAAAATAAACCACAACTCATATCCCATCAAATAAATAGATTTAAATAAATCTGTGGTTCTGTTTTCGACAAGCCAGGGGGCTCAATGTTTATGGACGCCCCTAGTGGAACAGGAAAACTATTTCCTTCTAATGTTCTTTTGGAACAGCACGTCCATGAAGAATGACTGCTCTTGTTTTTGCTTTATTAGGTATTGTGAAACTCTCTAGGAAGGAGGCAAAACTGTCCATTCTGCACTCAAGATATCTTTAAATATAATATCTACTGAGTAACCACCTGCCAAAGAATGAAAGTTCATTGTTGGGGCTGGGTGCACGGTGTCACATCAAACAGCTTGTAATTAGCCCGGAAGTCGCGAGATTTTGCTGAGAAATAATTCAGCTATGGGAGTAGTCCCGGTTGCACATATCAGCTGGAGACTCTGGACAGACACTTTCTCCTATTCAACGAGGAATTAAAGTCGATAATTTTTGAGCTTGTGCTAAGTCATCACATGTATGGATAAAAGTTCAGAAACGCTTCCTAATGACAAATATTCAATTTCAAACTGAAGGTGATACTTCTAATTGTAAATTCCAGACAATATCCTCATTTTGGGAATGAATAATGAATTAAAGACGTGGAACGATCTATAACATTGGAAAATATATTAGGTAACTTAGAAGATTTACAAAACTTGGCATTTCCCATGATTAATGTCTATGTAGATTTAATACGGTTGATTTTTTAAATTGTATGTTATTCATTCCATATATATTTTTATAATTATTACACCCACCAACTTATGCACTGGATAAAATACATTCATGAGCTACTACAAAACTGCTACACGTTTCGGCACCGAGGTGCCACAATCAGGGAACCATTCAGTACAAAGGAATGTAGACCCAACATGCCAATCTAGCTATTATGTCGGAAAGTACAATAACTAGATTGGTGTGTTGGGTTTACATTCCTTTGTACTGCTGATGGCACCTCCGTGCCGAAACATGTAGGAGGTTTATAATAGCTCACGAATGCATTTTATCAAGTGCATAAGTTTGACTGTGTAATAAGTACAACATGGCTGAGTCAACTACCAATTTTAGCACCTAGACATAATGTTTCGCTATTTAAATATGGAGTTTCTTGAAAAAAAACAGAAGTTGTCACAATATAAAAATTGATAGATATATTGACAAATGCTGGGGAGCTAATAAATACCTACTGGATGATGTGGACGTTTCCACAACACTCTTTAAAACCTGAAGTTGGTGCACCAATGATTTGTTTAAAAACCTAATCCACCGGCGCTCCGTAATGGCGCTACATGGTGGATTTGTGGAGAAACTGTGTAATGTCTTCGTAGAAACAAAAATCATTACTGGCCACGCGACAAAACTGCCTACATTTGTTCCACGAATACCATAATACTATTGGGAAAATTCATTCCGCATTTAATATAATTGTCTCCAGTGAGGCTTTTTCTTGCAGTAACGATCAATAAATGTCAAGGGAAATTACGTAAAGTTAGTGGACTAGATCTACGAAATGTATGTTTCGCACACGAACACTTTTATGTTGATTTTTCCAAAGTATGAGACATAACAGTTGGTTCATATCAGCTCCAAATTGCAAAACCGTCGCTGTTGTACAGGAAGGAGTAATTTTGATCATTTTTTAACGAATTTGGAACAACAATAGTAGTAGAATAAATTAATTGCGTACCTGCCTGTGAGAAGATCTTGCGTGTAGGCAGCACACACACACATACACACACACACACACGCGCGCGCGCGCGCGCGCGCACACCCATATTTGTGCTAAGTCCGTTAAGGAGAATCCCCCCTCTAAAGCTGACTGTCGCTCAGTTGGTCAAAAAATCTCTCACATTTTATACAGCCATGAAGTCCCTTGCTGCCTAATCAAGACGCCGCCACCGAACTCCATCATGACTCGCATCCTTCAAACTTGGTTCTTTGTGTTTTTCTTCTGTATTAGATCTACACTTAAGCTTAGGTCTGTAACGCAGCCTAGTTTCTTCATATTTTCCGACAGAAGGTTCGCATCCCTATGCATTTCTCATCTCCCCCAATCGCAATAGCATTTTGTGATTAGGGTAATAATGACGTCATATTACACAATGCTCTTGTGTTCTTCGTCCTCAAAACCCTACCCTACGCCAAATTTAATAAGATGGGTTATTATCAACTATAAATTTCTTTTAACAATCTGGCCACAAGTCATTCGGTCTCATTTTCTCTCACGTTATTTCAATTCGAATCCGCTATGTCACAAAACGTAACAGAAACGTTGGAGCGGCATCAGCTACTTTGGGGGGGGCGATGCTGCAACATCCATCATTTTGACGTTACGAAATGGAGGGATACAAATATGAAAAAAAATTCACATGGGATTTGAAATTTACCAGAAGAAGAACACAGGTATAAATCATTCATTAATTTCGAAGACGGAAGTAATAGCAAGAAAAGATAAGTAAATAACTACTACTGCCACTACTACTGCTGCTGCTGCTACTGCTGCTGCTACTACTACTACTACTACTACTACTACTACTACAATAATAATAATAGTGACTACCAGCTCGTCACAAGACGGACATCCACAATATCCTCATGCTACTCCAACGAAACAGCCCGAAATAACCGATAGTGACCGATAGTGATGGATTATAACTCATAACAAAAGGTAAAAGTTAAAAATTACAGCAATATGATCAGAGGCCTGGACATGCTCTGAGGGTTCCAGGAGGTTTAGACTCCCAGATTTTCAGACAATCAGCACTTGAAGGTGGTAAGGTTGTCAGCCCTGAGCACCGGTCGCCTTTCCCCCCAGAGGAAATATTCCTGGTACTCGTTTCTGTTACAGGCTGAGTCGACCACAGGACCGAAAGGATTATGTCAATAAAGAATTCCAGTGACACCAATGGGAAACGAAACGGCGACCTTCTGGTTTGTAATGCAATACCTCAACCAACTGCTCCACCGTGTGCCCCATATAAGAGGTGCTGGTACTAATCGATTCCTATCAACAGTAATGAACGATGATTAATTACTACTGGCAGTAATCGTTATTGATCAGTTACTATTGACAGTGGTCGTTAATGTTGATACCATCTGATTATCGAAAACAATCAAACAATAACGTGACTCAGGTCACTCACGAGGGGATTATACAGTATATGTCGGACTATATTACTAACATGAGGGTTGGTAGTCAAGAAGGTGGGAGATCCCGTAATAGCATTGTACGTACCAATGAACATGCGAATAGATAGCTAGCTTCCCGACGATGCGTTCATTGCCTAAGTTCCGTGCAAAGAAGCAATGTAATAACCAACCACATCTAATTTAACATTCTCATATTTTAAGGATTTTCGGTTATCACACACTTTCCTTAATCGCCACATCTTTAAGGTATTAACACTGTTCAACTTCCTACGCTTCTGCAGAGTGTAGAACATCTGTCAAACCACATGGCCTCCCCGACAAAATCGATAAAAGCACAGGTTTATACACAAGCCTTCTGGATTATGTCTCGTATCATGATCTCATTCTCAAGCGACCATTTTATACAATGATCATTTATAAGAAAATCAAATTCTCACCTTCGGATTATGACATCCTGTATCTTTCTACACGATTACCAACGTTTCACATCCGTCTTCAGATTACACTTTCTCGTAACTCACAAGATGACACAATACCTACTCTCACCACTTTAAAAAAAAAACCCTCAAATCACGTGTTTTATGAAAGTGGTGCGCGTAAGACTATGCCTCCCTCTATAATCATCTTTTCGAAAATTACCCTAAAATTCATAATTCGAATTTTAATTCATGCGATGGATTTACGTAATGAAGCGTTAAGTGACTCATAGACGATGGAAGCTAAGCTAAAGTGGGGTAGCGGAGCCTCAACCAGTAACACACTACAGAAATACAGCCCACACAAGGAAGACCTCTTCTTTTTTATGTCGCAGATAAAGTACGATAATGGTCTGCGAGCCACTAACTGAACACTCTTGACTTACAGCATTTCCGGTGGTTGGAGAAATTGGAAGGGAGGGGACGTTACAAAGCAAGAGTCAGGGTGGAAATACGAGCAGATGGAACCGAAGTTAAACGCTCTTAAACTTTGATAAGCTCGGCAGAGGAAAATCGATATAAAGTTCCTCTTCTTTCCCTGCAGCCAGGATGGGGTCACTTGCCTAACTTCTTTATGAATATTTCAGGCCAGCTCAAACTCGGAGTCTTGGTGGGGAAACATAAATATTAAGGGGCGGCCCGCACAATCGTTGACATAATCGATATCTCGAATTGTTGAAGGATTCACTTATGTATAATGGAGATACCTCTTGCTTTCCAGCCATGTTGTTTGTTTCGCCATTGCCATGCTAACTATAGAGGTTGGGCCCCATATGACAGAATATGACTGATTAATAAGCCTTTAAAGCATCGTAGTTATTACGTTTACCCTGCCCTTCCATAGTCAACAATTTTGCATTTTTCGTACACAGTTTATTTATGCATTTCGTATGATTCTTACAAGAAATAGCTATTGCTTTCTCCAATAGTATTAACCGCTTGGTCTATACTGTGGAGATAGAGTTTACTGTGAATGAGAAAATGAATTTCCAAGTACTATTCACACCAATTTCAAACCTCGATAAATGAACAGTAAAGCGTCATTTCCGCATTGCGTCATTGAAAGCAAAAAACTGAGAACATAATTATGAATGAGTATACATACATATATGCGTTATTTATCGAAAGAAATACAAACCTTCATGACTTTGTGTCTTAATACATGTAAAGCTGGCGTTCACTGAAATTATACACAAAAATTCACTTTAAACTTCGCAGAAGACGCACATTTCGTGTCCATTATAAAGTCAGATTTGTTAATTCTGTTTATGTAAATGATCGAAGTTTATTTTGAGAGCCACAAGGAACGTGTAAATACAGCACCGTATTCTGGAATATCACGTCTTGCAGTTTGGTAGAAATTTAAATATATTTAATGAAGATAACATGGCAATAAACCCTTCGAAAATTTCCATCTGACTACACAGCATTATATCACAGAAGCGCAATATTCACACATGAATACACTGTGTGACCATAACACAGATACGTAAATGTTGAATCACGTGGTACACATAATAACTGCAGTGCTTTAAAGGACTGACCACAATTTCTATACAGATCACTATCGATATTAACCACAGATTCGTAAAAAATACTATAAATATAGTAGCTAGTCAGTTAGTTTAAACACACATTATGAAATGCAGACTGTCGATTATAAAACTTCATTACCAGCTTCTGTTATTCCAGTCAAGGGAACGTGAGAATGGTTTCATCGCACAAGACTGTAATAAGGATAATTGCAACTGAAAATAATAACCGCATTTTGTGATTCTTTTTTCCAAATTAGTACAGCATTAATACTGGCCATTTACTGACGTAATTAATTGGAATTTAATGTAGTGACAAGTCCTGCCAACATCAGCCAATTCTCACTGCATTCCAGCAGACGATCTTGTGACTTCAGCAAGTCAACCACGGCGAACGATCTGAGTTCGAATCCTAGCAGGAATTATGTACGTTCACTTAACTCCACACTGATTCTCTAAGCCACGAGGTATAAAGTGACGGCAGAGTAAACCTAATCAGAAACTTACAATTACTGCCCACATAAGAAATGTGTTGATTTGCTTTGGCATTCATTATACACCACAGTGCCTGGTGCTGAGCGGAGACACAAATTTACGGTCTCACTGCAGGTAGACAACTGTAAGAATGAAAATGAAGACTTTACCTTAGTAACATGAGATCTTAAATTCTCCCGGCGGTAAATATTCAGATTAATGTCTTCCGGGGAACTCTCTGGTTTGGTAGATGGGCATTAACATTTAGGGGAAGACTGTTAAAGCCCTCTTCAGAATGGAAGAGGCTGTAACAACACAGGAAACTTTAGAGAGAATCCCTCATTTCTTTCTTTTTACCTCTTCTTCCTGAAATAATAATATAATAAAGAATTTACCTATTTATTTTATTTATTTATGTTATTTAAATCATTGTCACTGCCTTGTAACTGTGTCGCATGAACTGTTAGTAATGATATATGATCACTGAATTGTAAAAGATAACGAAAGGAAAAGGCGACATTCGGACCTGCTGTCTCCTGAATGCGAAGTCCGGATACACTCCACAAAACTGCAAAGCTTATCGATAATGAAAAACAGATGGAAGAGAAAATATTGTTTGTAGTATAAAGAAAAACAGTCGCAGAATCGATTGACTTCCAGCGCCGACATAAGAAGTATATGTAGAACACAAAATAATACAATCTGTAAAGAGAATCCCTGTTATTGACAGAAGCATCCTTTGAAACACTTTTATTAACTGTAAAGAAAATGGTTGTACTTCCACACGCGCCTCTAATTACTAGCCAACCCTCTTTCACATAAAAGCTACCCCTGAATACCTTTTGTAACACAATCCTAGGCAGTCCCATGATATCATTCCATATTGTATATTGCAAATTACTTGTAAAAAGTTTTCTGCGGGCACATATTTTTTTGAAATGTATCTGAGAGCTAATTAGAATTAAAAGACATGGCGGAGGGCAAATCTTGGCCGCAAAGCTGTCACAGTGCTTCTGGTCGCTGATTAATTAATTCTGTCTCCTCGTTGCCTCATTACCCTGCTAATTACTGGACGCAGCACGGTCAGTGCGTCGTTACGGCTGCCAACCGTCACAATGAAAATTCCCCAGCCAAATACACCAACTGAAATATACTTCCAGAGGGATAGATGACGGGCGTACGTCTTTCTTTCAGCGGTCATCGGACACACAATTTTTCAATAAAATATGTGAAAGTAACGTAAATCGACATCATGACATATCACGTAACGAGAATCATGAACCAGAAGAATCTTTATAATATAGCCTTTTACCATTCGTTTTAATATCTTTTTTTCATTTAGATATCAGTGTACAACTGCTACAGATATTAACTTGCTTCTAAAATGCGCGCCCTAAATAACACATTGTATTATCCGAAACCGACAGGCAGCATTAGCAATAACAAATTCCAAAACTGGTCATGTTAGTTGTACTCTTTTCTTACTTTTAGATGAGGAAAATTAAAAATGTCGTAATAGGCTGGGCGTAAAGATCGGTTGGACCGTAAGAAATGAGAGAGCAGAGACGGATGGATGTGGTAGAGGATCGCGTCTAATAGCAGGCTACTTTTAGTGTAGTTAAACCTTTAGACTCTACTGAGAGAGAGCTTATTTGTTAATAATCTTTGTGAAGTATACTGCTATTCCCGTGCTTATTCAATTATGAGTTAGTGAGCGATGAAGCAACTTGAAATTGCACGTAAAGATGCCAACATTCGCCACCACAGTGTGTTTTTCTTTAACCCTTTAAAGAGGAAGCATATCTGTTTTATATAAGGACTCAGTGCGTACCGCGCTGTAAACACTCTCCACTTCGGTTATAAAAACCAGTCTCTTAATGTTTGATAAGGCAAAAGTTCCTGTTTGTGCTGAGATCCGTACAAAACACATAAACGCAATGTTGGCACCACGTAGAATTTTTTAATGTTAAACCTGGTCGTATGTAAAGTTACCGCTAGGCTTTAAAAGGTTAAGCGAGTTTTAAGGCTTCGCAGCAGTTTGAATGAGGTATCAGTTCTTTTGGGATGTAATGCCGTGTCGTTGAGCATATGGTTCCCGACGTTTCGAGACGCGTAGCGGATTGATCTTCAAGGGTCAAAAACTCGAAGAAGAAAGTTCTTGCAGTGCAGTTTATGTGCACACAGAATTCTGGTACCCGCAGATAAATTGTTCGAACGTGTATCTCACCACACTTGAATAAAACAGCAGAATACCGAATGCACTTCGATTGAATTCGATCCAGCACAGCACTTGCGTGTAGTGTCAGTCAGAACAATTCGAGGAAAGCAGTATAATGCGCGAGTGTGGGATTTTCATGGAATATGTTTGAGTGACTTCTGAAGGGTACCTATAAAAAAAATCAGGGCCTATTAAAGACACCTGATGTTAGGAACTAGGGCTTTGGACTTCCCAAATATTAGGCCTGCAGTTTTCAACTTGCCGATTGGCTACGGAACCTAAGGTTTTCATACCGCTGATTACTAAAGTCCGCCACTGGATATTATCTTGAGACAGTTAAATCCACTTACCATCCTCATAACGTATTTCACTAAGAACAGTTTGCTTATTAGCTAACCCTATAAAAGCAGACCTGAAGCTTCTTTACACTATTAATAACAAAGTTCGCCACTCTAAACGAACCTGTGCCACTTTCATCCAAATACTCTCCTCGCGATCCCCCTTCATAGGCCGTAATATCTGCAATTTTTAAACTTGCTACAAAGTTTCAAATCATATAGTTTTCGATGGTATGACGGTTAGTGAATAATGTACTGTAAAGACTTCACAATTAGGTTAAAATGACGGTCGTAGCTTAACATGAAGTAACATCCCAGCACGTGCGTACACAAATTACTTAGAGTAACGAAAATTTTCAAGCAGAAGAGCCGATTTACAGGCCGAGATTTATTCACACTGCGGTGTTCAGGGTAAAGGAATTTAAGGACCAACGTATTCGTCGTCTACTATTATTCCTTTTAACCCTATATAAACCAAGGAGTTAAAAAGGCGCCGTTAAATAAGCAAATCTGCTCAGATACAGTTGTCGAACCCCGAGATAGAATAAATGTCTGACTTCTATGACGTCATAAGATCGGAAACGGAAGTCAGCTGAATGAACCACCCAATTATCGTAGCAAGAACGGTCTTCCAGATAATAGGCTACGTTTTTAAAGGGAGAAATCAGAGCCGCTACCAATATGATCGCAGGAACTTCAAAAGATTCGAACTGTGAAACATTAATCATACGACGGGGCTGAAAGCTGAAGAACCGTACTCCCTCCAAGCGACGCTGCATTACGTTTTTTATAAGCGAAAATTGCTGTATTTTCGTTCAATACAAACACGCCTCTATAAGCTGAAATTAATTATGAAAGAGCCTTGGGGTCCGTGGAAGCTGGTCACTCTTTACTTGCAGACTCTTTGAAACTCGTGTAGGAAGATGAAACGTTATTCATACACAGACCTAAACTTGTTCTGCGTGCAGATGCACACAGGCTCGGAACAAATCAGCAATATTAGCCTTCCTATCTTTTATCAAATACAAAGTACACCACCACCGCCGCCGCCGCCGCCGACACCACCACCACCACCACCACCACCACCACCACCACCAAAATAACAAGAAAAAATATTGTTGTCCTCTGGTAACTGATTGTTTTCCTTTTCAGTATCGTGATTCATAATAGATATCTTTGACACAGATTAACACCCAATTTAATAAATTAAATTTTACTCGGGTAATTAAGATAGGTTGGAAATGCTGATCGACATAGTTTCCCAAACTCTACCGAAGTACGTGACAAACAACAGCTGCCATGGCTGCCGTACATATTGGAAAGTGTACAGAGTAAATTTCATTATAATTTTAAGGTGTTTTCTATTTTGTCTGCATATAAAACGAAGCAGTAACAAACTTGACCTACGTGTATTTTCCTCCCTTAAAAGGAAAGACGCAGGCTTATACGATCACCACACCCTCTGCGAGAATGTTTGTCTCTGTTTGATCTTCAGAATCAATAGGCCAATTGTCACGAAGAATGGCACGGATTTCTCTCATTGGACACCCGTCCGAAGTCGTAATTTCTTATTTCCTGTACTCAGAAATGACAACATAGAGGATGGAGAAACTTGTGAGGCTGGAGTGACACTAGCGTCACTTACTTTACTGAAATAAAATGTAATAAAGACCTTGGAAATATATTCCATTATTTCAGGCAATACGTTTGTGCAATCTTCGGAAAATAGATCAAAAACACTTGGAAAGTTTTGAAATGTGGTGCAGGAGAAGGCTGAATGTGAGGTGGACCGATCCCGTGAGAAATGAAGAAGTATTACAAAGAATCAAGCTGGAGAAGAATGTTCTACACAATACAAAAAGAAGGAAGGCTAACTGAAGTGGTCACATCTTGCGTAGGAATTGCCTTCTAAAATACGTTATCGAAGGAAAAATACAGGAATGAGTAGGCGCGATGGGAAGACGACGAAGAAGACGTAAGCAGCTACCATGTGACCTTAAGGATGAGACAGGATACTGGAAATTGAAAAAGGAAGCACTATATGACATTACGCGGAGAACTCACTTTGCAAGAAGCTATGGACCAGTCCCAAGACAGAAAACGGAATGAGTTAATGAATGACATTTGTATAACATGTATAAAATAACAATAAGGGAAAATTTCTTTGGCTTTCAGTTTGATGACGATAACCAATGAACCATTGGAGGCAGGCATACCAAATTTAGTACGAAAACACATCCTTCACATACTGTGCAGCACACTTTCTATATAAGCCGACAGTTACAAACATGGCGACTATGCGACACTTGAGTTTGTATCCGACAAATTGACTGTAGAGAGGATGTGTATTTGTAATACAAATTCCTCACTGAAATATAACAATAACAGCGATAATAATAATAACAGATATTTCGGACTATCAATGTGTGGAATGCACAAGTAGGCTTTATGAGTAAGCTCAGGAATCAAACATATGTTACTTAAAGTTTTGAATTAACTTCTCTTCTTTTAAAGAGGAAATAGCGGGAAGTGAACTCAGGACATGTTACCATTAAAGCACTACGTCAACACGAAGTTTCTGACGTGTGATCTGACTTATCTGCATTCCTGTAGCCAACCAAAGAATCTTAAATTCATGCACAACGCATTACGTGCTGTAATGCCGCACTGTGCAGGATATTTTTATTCTTTTCAAACATCAATGCGCATGCTCCAATACCCAACAACAAACTGACGCCTGTCGTATCGGGTGTGACATTTCTTTGTTAATTAAAACACTGGCGCTGTCTGATGTCGCCATTCAATCAAACAACTGCTGTCCATCTACTATAAAAAGTGAAACAGGTTACCATTGGCTATGGGACTAATTCTGGCGTTACCACACACAATGAGACGTACAGGGAATTAATTTGTACAGCATTAATCTTGTAAAGACTGTGATTAACCTGAATTACATTTAAAGATTTAGCTCGTACCATGCAGTAAACATACTTAACATTTCGCAAGAAAATATCGTTTGAGACCGAACGCGCAAACTTCTCTTCATGTACGAAAACAATGTGAAATTGCATCACAGTGAGATATTGTTTGTGTCTTAAAAGTTTCATTCTCGTAGTTACTGTATGAACTGACGTGAAGTTCGGTATTGACGGATTTTTTACTAAAAATTTAATAAATTTAATTCTGGATCTTATCTGTCACATGTAAACCCCTAATTACTGGGTCAAATCGAAATTTTATAACTTTTCACTTGCGGTATATATAATCAGAGAATAGACTTCTTCAGTTTACAATTTTTATTCCATAATTTGACCAATGTTTAATGCGCTGCGGCTCCACGTATTTTTATCACCGGCATTAGACGGAGTTGAGTGTACAGCTTCACGCATCGGCCGATTTAACCCGGGACAGAATCTCTGACACCCCACGAAAAGGAGGCTGGCTGAATCCCAGAGCTTGTATAAATGCTCTGGAGAATATACAGACTTTGCTCCTGACGGCAATTTACCTCCAATTTCCCGGTCGTCCGGCTCGAAGTCTCGGCCCTGACTAATTCTAAGAGGCTTCAAAGGCACACATTCTTTTCTGGTTTATGATGCCGTATATTGTGGTAGGTTGGTATCAACGTTTCATAACAAAATAGGGATGCAATATATTCCTTCTAAACACCGGTATCCACAAAACAAGCAACACAGTCTAGAATATTACATTTGTCACCGTGAAACTTTCAAATTTAATCGTTTCAATTTTATTTATTATTGGAATGTGACTGGGAGCCGGAATAGTAAGGGCTGGACGCCCGTGGAATAGGGGAGCGATTTCCGGCAGGAGAAAGGATTATTCTCTTTCCCAAATTGTCCAGATCGCTTCTGCGGCTCGTTCAGCCTCCCGTTCAATGGGTACCGGAAGCCGTTACTCCGCGACCAAAGCGGCTCGGGCGTAAAGGTGACCACTCACTTCTACGTATGACGAGGTTAAGAATCGGTGGGACTATACATCCACTAAACAATATGCTTTCATGATGAGCGCCTTTACCTTTGGAACACACCTTTTCCCGCCACCTATTAAATCAGCCAACGCAAATATTTATGCCACATCAATCGCGTTCCTAGTTGTCGCCTGTTTTCAGTTCCCGTCAGAAAAAGAATTTAAAAAATGCAAGGTTTGTACCTTGTCAGAAAAAGCATCCAGAATCAACCATGCTGAAAACTTATGAATTGTAACGTATTGTATCCCGTAAAATGCACTATTCCCTGTGGGTTCTCACATATGAGGAGAGGAAACTTCGTTTATGGGACAAATTCGTATAAGAAATGAACTTAAAATGAAATTCTAGAGAACAGCCCACTTCGATCAACAACTTTTGTAGGGGTTCGCCAGGGTTGCTATCATGTGCGTTTTATTCCTGAAGTGGGTGTGGGTTGTGGGATAGGATATACCAGTGCAACATTGGTGTATGTAAAAACCTCTCCATGAACACTTAAGTTTTTCTTCATGTGGGGGCATGTTGGTATACAGGGTGATTCAGGAGGGAAGGTACATATTTTGGGAGGTGACAGAAAAAAGTTCATATAAACATGTGCCTCATTCTGAATGGTTACCCAGATAGATCTGTTTGAATCTACAAATACAAAAGCATTTTGAATCGTAATAAACATAGAGAAATCACTTACGGTTACTTTTATTTTAATTTACTTTAATGTTTAATGACAAACTTGTTACAGCTGACAATAAATGTTGGAAAATCCCACCGCCAACCGCAACGCACTTTGCAACTCGCGTGCAAAGAACGCGTTTTTCGTCTGATTTAATCTTCACGATTCTTTATGCGGGCAGAAACATCCAAATTGCGAGCGAACAATTCGTCTCATGGGTACCGACCACGCTTTTGTAGTCTTCGCTCTTCATCCAGCCCCACATACCAAACTCTAACGGAGTTGGAGCTGGAGAATCACACAGCTCTATCTCGGTAACCATTTATATAAACATATTTCTCACAATAACGGATATCACCTCCCAAAATACTGACCTTTCCTCCTGTATAGGGAAATCTCCAAGAGCAGCCGAAGTCATATACCAACGCCAATTTTTTTTTTGTCAAATGGACTGCGCCGCATCAACTGCTTTCATAAAAGTTTTCATTGTAGTGTTAGGCAACGAAAATTTAAATCCTCCTCCTAACTTCGCTACGTTCTGTATTATTCATACAGTGCATAACAATTAAGCAAGCACAAGTTCATACCAATTAATGCACTCTTATTATTAAAGATGTTACGTTACAAAACTTTGATCCAACATGTTTCGATCCATATTGGGATCATCTTCAGGGATACTGTGTGAAGGGTAGGCAGATTACTCTGCCTACCGTTCACATAGAAACGTCTGACTACTAAACACACAGTACAAAGCAAACATCTACATCCGAACTGCATAAAAACCATCTGTTTTTATACACATTTTATAACAAGATATTGCCATTCTGTATGTGTAATTTTAGTTTCTTAAACGTATCCATGAAGGTGATCCCAATAGTGCTCGAAACATGATCGATCAAAGTTTTGTAATATAAGAACATCTTTAATAATAACAATGCTTTAGTTGGTATGACCTTGTACTTATTCGTTATGTTTGCCTGTGTGTCCTTGTGTAAATGCATGACACATATTTATGAAATTGTATACTGGGTGCTTTATTAAAACAGCTTGAAACATGCCATTTTCTGGTTAAAATTTGACAATAATAAACAAATAATTTTACATGAAGGCCCAGGTGTTCTGATAAGTTAGGCCGTGTCAACAGGAAAACAGTTAGCAACGTTCAGAAAGTCGTATGCCTTCATCTTCAGTTTTAAAGCAGCCTGGAAGTGAGCAACACAGTTGCCAAAACTCTGAATCTGCCACAAGAAAATGTATACACCTGCATGTCTTTTTGTGTGCAACTTGCCAGATAAATAGGAAAAAAGATCTTTCAAATAAATGTTTGTAGCAAAACTGAAACAAATTGCAATAAGTACGCTTCTTTTACATAACCTGACGACTGTCACATAAATAATTAAACACAATGGAATCTAGTTGTGCCACCTTACTTCAGAAATCTAGAACCGAAAATAAAGGGAAAGGGCCAAAACTATTTTCTATCCTTACATATCCTAACTTGTTTAAAGTGTGGTTTTCTTGGCTATGCCACCATGAACCCTAATAAGTATAATTCACCATTTTTCTATCTTCGTCTTTAGGGTATAATCGTCACGTGTTCTTTAACTGAAGTATTTATGACATGTTCTTAAAATAATATGTTTAGTTCTTTATTATTTATTTAGCCGCAGACAGAAATTCAGAATAAGTTGAGCATCAAATATAGGATAGAGATTTTAAAACAGGACCAACAGGAATGAAAAACTGTGCAATTAATTCCAAGTCTCGAGACTAGAATTCTAAAAACTTTGCCTGTAAGCACAAGAATTTCTTTTTCTCCTTCTGCTACGGATCTATTCAGTCCTTAAGGCAGACTGGGACAAAGAGTGTGCCATACGAACTTTGTATCACTTTGCTAATTCTACATTCCCCTTTAGCATTCAAACAGACGCTAGTGCGATTTCCTTACAGTGACGTTCCAACACACTATGGCCCGCATGGAACCCATTTCTCGTAAAAAAAGTAAAGCCATTACATAAAAAACGGAAGAGAATCAGGGAAAATCTTGATCTGTATAGCTTGTCTCCGTACCGAGAATAAAACCCGTGACTCGCCAATACGGAAGAGGTTAGTGAATAATAAATTTAAAAAATGTGGAAAGAAGTGGTCCTGGCATTGTTTAAGGTACTATTCCAAATGTTTATCCCGCTGGAGGCGAGGTTCTCCGCGTCCGTCCACACCGGGCCTGGGTTCCACCCAGCCTCAAGTACAATGGGTACTGGGTCTCTTTCGCGGGGGTAAGACGGCCGGGGCGTGACGTTGACTACCCACGCCTGTCCAGCCCCGAGGCTAAAGAAAGCATACAGGTGTAGTTATACTTCCCTCTGGGTCTTCATGGCCTGTTTTAGGGTAAACTTATCCCAGAAAGTCTGGTGGCCTGAGAAACATATCGAAATATCAGTGAACGGACCCTCAAGGATACAGAGCATCATTCAACTGCGAACTTTGATACGAAGAAAATTGCACTGAGGTACAGTGAATGTGTCCCTGTGAACTCCATAATGGCATATGGGGAAATGAAGGTACAGCTCCACTCATTATTAACCCTTTAAAGACGGAGCGGATCTGCTTTATATAAGGACCCAGTGCGTACCGCGCAGAAAACACTCTCCACTTCGGTTATAAAAACCAGTCTCTTAATGTTTCATAAGGCAAAAGTTGCTGTTTGTTCTGAGATCCCTACAAAACACATAAACGCAATGTGGGCACAACGTAGAATTTTTTAATGTTAAGTCTGGTGGTATGTAAAGTTACCGCTAGGCTTTAAAAGGTTAACCTCGGCACTAGATACCCTCCAAAGCCACTCTGTGCACTTTGGATGGATAAAATTCTCTTGTCAGTACGGGGAACCGAACAAAGGTTCCACGGACGCCCAGCCCCTAGCCTAATCACTGTATATACCGATCGAGCTATCACAGATCACAACCGCACTGAGCTGACTCATGAAGTTCTTATTGGTGACTTTTGCTATGATAAGGACGAGGGTTCTGATTCCTTACAACTGAGCGTTATCTCGGTCACATACACAATTCGATAAGACCTGTAACGCTGTAACGTTCTGCCCATATACAGCACTGAGTGAATGGTTCTTATAACCGAGACGGAGTGTGTTTACTGCGCAGTACGAAAATAACATGTAATATAATTCACCGTAATCTCAATTAAAGATATAGAATAGCGAATAAATATCCGAAACAACGTTCTCTTTGGTGTAATTTTTTATTTAAGGCCGTGCCATGGCTCAGGCGGTTAGCAGTATTAATGGCGCCATTCTAATTTCTATGAAAAGCGACAACATATTGTACTTCCTTCAAATGCCGTATTACTTTATATATAGCTGTTTCAGTGTATGATGAATTAAACTTACCCTTAAATAGCTGCATCGAACCCTGGACGTATCATTACGGGTTAAATATTTCAGTGCATTTCCCAACGTCTCGTCGAAGGAAATGGCGGACATCACAAGACATGTCCAGTTCGTCTCAGTCCTACCCACTTCATAATCATCCTTAACTGGCACTCACTTTGCAACTTCATTAGAACATAAAATGACACCACAAAGACAATATTATAATATTTTAAATGATTCAACACTTTGTTACACGAACAAGTACATAACACCACGCATTACAAACAAATTAAAGTAACTGATACACGAGCTACATTCCACTTTCGCGACGCCATTATGCACACGATTGCAACTGGGAGGAGGGGGGGAAGCCATGCTGCACATCGCCTTACACCTGCTTCCCCCCTCCTCTCCCCCTTCAGCCATGGTATCACTGCAGGCTGACATCTACTGATCACACGTGGTACAATTATTTTCTATTGCTTACTGACGGAAGAAAATAAATCAATACGTTAATATATTTGTAACAAATATTATTTGGGCCTTCATGCATATTTACATTATGACGTGTTATTAAACAAGCTGAATTAGAATTCTTAAAATTATACAAGTTCTGTGCCTTATTGCCAGCAGATGTCACTACTGAACAAGAGGAAAAACAGGTTATGGTATATGCATACGAAGAAGTGTATTATCTAGCTGTCCTGTGCTCTCTGCAGCCTGGAGCGTTCAGTATTGGCCAACCAACACAGAACTTTGGAGTCACTTCTATCTGACGTCATGCGGAATTAGGGGGGGATAAAGTGACATCCGATCAGGCATTTCTCCACTTTTATTCCGTCCTCCTCTGCTAGCCAACATTCCACTACTGCTCCACACTAAATTGTCAGAGACCCTTCATACTTACGATGGACCTAGCGTGGGGCTTTCGCATCCGAACCTTATTTCGGCCGGATGCAAAGTAAGGAATTTAAGATTCGTGAAGAAATGAGGTCCTCACTGCCGTGTTACTGTAAGTTCAAGTCTTCTGGGATCTGACCCTGCGTCACTGGACAGTATGTTAACCGATGATCGAAGACTTGAATATTCAGTTTAAGATACATTTACGTGTAAACTAGCTGTAAAATGAGGATTCAGATTTTCTGGGATAATACGCTGTGTCGTTTGGTGAGTGGTTCCCGACGTTTCGAAGGACCGTAGTAGCCACGTTCGAAACGTCGGGAACCACTCACACAACGACACAGCGTCAACACAAACGACTTGAATCCTCTGAAACGCCGCTTTGAGAACCACAAATCCCACAGATATGTAATATATGGAAGACAGTGTACTTGAAGAAAAGAACTGAGTTGAAACTTAACCCAGTCTTTACTATTTACAAACGTATATGTGATCAAATCGAGAAGAATGAGATGAGCGGGGCATGCAGCACTTATGGGCGAGGAGAGAGGTGCATACAGGATTTTGGTGGGGAGACCTGAGGGAAGGAGACCACTTGGAAGATCCAGGCGTACATGAGATGATAATATTAAAATGGATCTTCAAGAAGTGGTATGGGGCATGGACTGGATTGATATGGCTCAGGTTAGGGATAGGTGGCGGGCTCTTGTTAAATATAAGATACAATATAAGATGATTCCCCCTTTCCTGTTGGAATATTCAGAGAAAAGCTGAAACTGGTGAAGAAACACAAACTCACACACACTGCAAATCAGATAACTAGCAACACTACACTACGATTCAAAGTAAATCCTTCACTGAAATACTGAGCGAGAAAGAACAATGCTATGGCATGCCTTATCATTCACAATTTACTAGAAAATGACGTGTCCCTGACGTATTACTGGGAAATGACGTAGGGACTCGCTTATAAGGCGACGCCCACTTTTCTGCCCACCCATTTCCGAAAGGAACGTGCCTTATTTGATGGTTTATACTGCATATCAATACCATCCGCGCAAAAATTACCCCATAGCAAGTGTGATGTTTTTGCCTGTGTACGTAAGACATCACACAACATGTAATTCAGATTTAAAACATAGTTGTGTCTCTAGTCTGTCCTTACCCATTATGTGCACAATACGCCAACACTTTGTCGCTCAAGTATCACTGCCAAACAACACACATGTAATCTTGTTAAAAGTTTTATGTATGCCAATCACATGCCGAATTTTCTAACTAGTTCTACTACAGCGTTATCTAGGGATATACCAAAAGCCGTGTATACGGCCACGGTCCTTAGTTCAAACTCCGGACTAATCTTCTAAAACTGAGAACATAAAACTGGAGATTTCGGCCATTATGACGGTTTATTGTATAATCATTACAAGAAAGATAATAAGAAAATAATAAAATATATATCCGTGTATCCAACAAAACCAACTGAAATTATACTGTTTCAGGATTTAGAAAGTGCGGAGAGAGTTGGAAGTCCAAAAGGCTAACTACTCTCCACACAAAAGACGTGGGGGGGGGGGGGGATCAGAGAATGAATATAGGGTCTAGAAACGCTTGTTTCCATCAAAACGGTAAACTCCTTCCCATGCTAAAGCAGTCAGGTGTTTGGTCGCTTGCCTAGGGATTTACACCCTTGCCAAAGTGTCCTCGCAATTAACTGTGTCTTGGCGTCCAGGGGCGAGCCAAACGCAGTCCACGCCGAAGTTAATATGACCACGAAGACTTTGGAGTCTCGAGATTATTAGGATTGGTAACACAGCAGCGCAATCATTCATTTTTGAGTTTGTTCTCATCGCTGTCTTGTGGGTTATGCCAATTTAACAGCATTCGTTTTACGACAACAAATAAATGACACTGTTGTGACCTTAATTAATTAGCGATTCTTGGTGCAAGTCAATATAAGAACGTAATATGCCATATAAACACAAAGGGGTGTAATCATTTGTCGTAAGTACTCCTGGCTCCACGTTTTGCTACCAGCGCGTGGACACTCACTATTCCGTCCAGATAACCTCGTGTGATCCGGCACAGCGCCCTGCCTCTGTAGAAGCGACCCGTAGCCGCAAACAAGTGGGACAGTTACAGCCATGCTAAGATACAGATCAATATATAGGTTTATAGAACAGGATATTAGAACTCGACAATTCTGATCGTTGGGTTTATGCCGTACAAAGTAATCCTTTGAAGCCTCAACTTCACAACGTACAAAAATTCTCAACCTATCTCACATAAAACACCTATTCATTCCATTACGAATTCTAGCTGGATAAGTATGTTTAGGAAATTTCGGTCTGTTTGTTGTAAGAATCGTACAATTTATTTGGATATCTTAAAGATGGGACAGCTAAGCTGCCCCGAAGCGTCGGTGTAGCAAACTACCAAGTGACGCCGAGCAAAAGAAAGAAGACAAACATATACACACCTTTCGGGCAGAATGCAAATTTTCAGACAGTATATAGCAACTGCTCTGCTTAAAGGAACCAAGCAAACACCTTCATAGTATGCATTTTTTTTCGAATGCCTAATGGTCATTCAGTTAAGGAAGACAGCAGTTTCACGGAGCACGAATGAATATGGCCTATCATATTCTTTGAAAAGATGCCCACCATCGCGCTATTACAAAAATATCTAGAGTTTCATAGCAATGTAAGAATAATTAACACATTCAGAAGAACCCGCTAAGGGAAACCATCCTATGTTAATTGCATACAGTCTAGCCTCTCATATGTTTAAATTTTTTATATCATCACAACTTCGACCAGACCTTCTTAGTTCGTCGAAAACACAATGTGTGAAATGCTATTATGGTGCACCAGGAGCCTAACACCCTGTTTAATAACAACTTCACAGCTTTATATGTTTCTAGACAGGACACAGGAAAGCCCAAAAACCTCATACATGTTTATCAATGTGTCAGAGGAAAGTACTGGCTCCATTTCCAGAGCCTATCCTGAAGATGGAGACTGCATATTTCCCCAAAGCCCTGTAGCCACCTACCAGACTATATTGTGTCACAACTCAGAAGACAAAAATATGAGTCTTCACAGCGGTGAAACTTCAGATCATCAAAAGTTGCTGTCAACATAAACAAAAGAGTATTAACTAACTAAACTTCTAATAAAGCAGGTAACGTAAAGCAATCCCATTACAGGCGTGGACAGGCCCTGAGGTTTCCAGGAGGTTCAGGCTCCCAGATTTCAAGAGAATCGGTACATGAAGGTGGCAAGGTTGTCAGCCCTAAGCATCGTCCGCCTTTACCCCCAGGAAATATTCCTGGTACTCATTTCGGTTAGAGGCTGAGTCGACCCCAGGGCGTTAGTGCGGAGGGAAGGATGTCAATGAAAAATTCCAATGCCACCGTCGGGAATCGAAGATGTGACCTCCCGGCTTGTAGCGCAGTGCCTCAACAAACAGCACCACTGCGTGCCCCCAGTAAAACAGGTAACCGTTAAACAATTCCCTGCATTTTGCTCAACCCGATGATTATTGTAAGTATACAGAACTACCACCAAACAAAGGACAAATATTTTGATACAGGTGAGGTCCTGCGCTTCAAGTCTGACCGGCAACGTTAAAAACAAAAGGCGTAGGATTACAGCCAATACTCTGCCACGCACACATGAAAAATAGCTGAAATGGAAGGGGAAGGAACCGTAACAATTTCTCTGCCAAAGTTGGCCTATACACTAACGGATAAGGACCACCAAAGAAAGGCAGCGGGACAAAAATGTGTTTATTTGCTTTGCAGTCACTGACGAGCGTGTACCTTACAGCGATTGCATTACAAACAACATGTCTGACTTGAAATTTCGTAATTACTGGTTTTAATACACATTAACACTTTAACACTTCGAAGCACTAAATTTACCTACGTTATAACTAAAGACCCAATTTCTACCTAACAGCAAACATACTATTTCTTGTGAGGTATGGGTTCTTCTGGGATGTTACGCAGCATCAACTGGTAATCCTTTACCGACGTTTCGAGACAACGTATCGGTCCCATCTTCAAGGGCCAAGAAGTCTTGCTTCTTGACCCTTGAAGATGGGACCGATACGTTGTCCGAAACGTCGGTAAAGGACTATCATTCGACGCTGCGTAATATCCCAGAAGAACGCAGATCGCATCAGCATCGCGGTGGAAGCCTGAAATCACAGATGCTCTTTCTCCGTTACCGGGACCAACCCGTTCATTTTTTTTCCCCAGGAAAATTAGCCGTTTGTTTCTCAGGACCACAAGAAACACATTAACAATTGCGTCAACGAATTGCACAGTTTTTAGTGTTACAAGCAGTTTGTACACAAAATGACTGTACTTTAATGGATTAAAGCACGGTATTAACCACATTTACAAACTCTGCATTGTGCCCACAGAGTGTAATGTTCGTTCCGCATAACTCTCGAAATGTACAGCCATTTTATCCCTAAACATATTTAAGGGATTGGCTTTTGCAATAAAGAAGCAGTGTGTTTATTACTATGAGGCAGAAAACGAAATTGTAAATATTATTTACATCAACTTTATATTTTGGTACTACATTTTTGACTACTACTTATTACATTTGTGTGCCTCTCTTAAAACGTGTCACAAATTTTACGCCATAAGGGCAATTTACGCATGTTTCCCAACATGCAGGCTCGTCAGCATTGTTCATTAGTGCAAAATGACGTACAAAGCCTTCAGCCTGTTTTATATTTTCCGATATTTTCTGTCCCTTCAGGATTCAGACACAAACTTCTGTATATGAATATGAACACAGTTACCAACTAACGCACTTAATCACTTACACAACATTGTTGAAGAAGCCATTTTCTCGATAACGTAAGAGTGAAATACTAAGCAAGAATCACATGGATAATCTGTGGTGATTACAGTGTATAACCCCTGATGATGGGGTCATAACGGACGCCCAAACATGTCGGATGTATAAGTGATTAAGTGCATTAGTTGGTAACTGTATTCATATAGTAAAAACGCACGGTACAAACAATATAAAACTTCTGTATATGAAATTTAATTTTCACCACGCTTTTCGAACTGAGTTACAAAGTTCTTCACACTTAATTATCTTATTTAAGGCTGAGGGTGTGAAATGGGTTCGTGCGTGTCATTATAGTGTCCAATGGCGTGCTGACTTGAAAGGAGTAGCAAACACTTGGTTCCATTAGATGTGGGTATTTGCTTCCATAATTGAGAATGTTGCTCCAGATTTCTGTATTATTTAGCAATGCATTTAACAAGGTTCGTTCAATGTCATATGTTGTCGAATTTCGTTGCTTTTGTTTAAGTGCAAATATAATCTACATAGATTACATATTACATACTATAAAATCTGTCACAAACAAAACTTTGAAGCACTTGGAAGGCAGGGTTATCAGCCAATCATAAGGTAAGCAGCATAAAACCCTTTTAAGTGTAAACGATTAATTCTAACAACTACCAGCTGTAGCCATGCTTTACATAGATAAATATTCCACTGAACCACTTTCATAGACCTTGAAGAATACTGTTAAATCAAAGTTCTTCTAACACAACTTGATATGATAAACGACGCTGCTGTTTACAGATATGTTTCAATCCGCAAAGATTCAAGCTGCAGTACTGACTGAGCCTAAGTACCTCTCGACTCCTTCACAATGAAGGACTCTTTCCGGCGAACACTGCAACCTGGCGTTACACAGCCGTACGTACAATATGACTTGATATATTATGATAGAATAAGTGCAGAATTCAAATTCCTCGGCTCAGTAATATAATGGGGGCCTGAGGAAAACCTTTTGCCTCATTATGGCTAAATAGCAGAATTGTGCAAAAGACTCTTATGGGTACTGTCTAGTATTGAAAATGTATTACATGCTTTTCATGGTTCTCAAAAATTAGACACGTGACCATATAATACTCAGGAATAAAGATACAACTCAGTAATCATCACTCAATTGCAAGACAGTGCGCAGGCAGCTTCCTACTTACTTTCTTATTTACAGTTTATTTAACGACACTTTCATTCACTCAGACTATAGCAGAGTCTCAAATGTAAGACAGATAATAATTAATTGGTACAGATATGAATACAAGCGGTCGTGGCCTACTTGAAGGCAGGCCTCTTGTCCCACTCTTCTTACGCAGAGACTTAGACAAGAAATTTCACAGAAGATACCCAATTTCCGAGTCAAGATAAGAACCCGGAAACTACAGAATACAAGCAGAATTTCTACCAAATCAACTGCGATTTCCAAAGCATTTCCAACGCCTTCGTACGAGACGAACACGAACAGAGAAATATCTTGGACTGGCAAACCCGTGTGCGCTGTTGCCATTTTTTAAACATCTGACAGGCATCTAAGAGTCACAGGTGCTACGCACTGACTATTTTATTTTTGCACAATCGATACTTACATTGCGATGAATCTTCATTCTGTTACTGATAAGACGTAATTTAAACTAGCCGAGATAGCTCAGTCAATACAGCGACAGGACAATGGGCTGAACGAGCCAGGAAACAGTGTTCTATCCTATTTTATTCTACTGTATTCTATTCCATTCTCCACGAAACCAACCTGACCGTGTGGCCCACCAGCCTTCCTATCCATTAGTAATGGAGGCTTGTTTCCTGTGGGCAGATTGGCCGGACTTTGAAGCTGAAAACGTATCTCCGTCTGGTGCGAAGTTAAGAACGTTTGCAACAGTATTTCTGTTCCCACGTACGTATCCATGACGTAGTTTTAGATAAACGGGAATCTTTACACTTCACCTATTACACACAAGCAATTTATTGCACCTGTAGCAATCAGGGTTCTTACTCTATAGATGAGTTGAACATCCGCAATTTACAGGTCATTCTGAGCGCAGTGGTGGTGCGCTTAACGCTATTCTAGTTGCGATACACACCTTAATATTATGAAATAAGCCAAGGCCATTAGCTTCCATATTATTTCCTAATCACGACTCATTATCATGTCTCGACTGCACTCAACGCTATAAAAACTTGTCTTTTCAGAGAAATTCTTTTTCCTCCACCTTTGATACATTTCCAGCCCATCTTAACTCACATTAATAATCAACGATAAAGCCGTTTGGCCTGCTACGGTCTTAAATTTCTCTCCATCGCAGTCAAGGTCGTCTCAAGTTTCTCTTTCATTGTGTCAATATTTGTGTACAATTTACATCCTTCAAATCTGATTTCTTGATATATACGATCCGGCACATTTTGTCAGTAATCTACGTCTGTTTTTATTATTAGAACGAAAGCAACATCTTAAACACTATGCATTCATTTCATTTATCTTTTACAAAATGTTTCGGCCGTTTATATCGGCCATTATCAGGTACAATCGCAATAACATAAATGCAAAAGTATACTGAGATGAAGGTGTCTCCTTCACAGATAAAGTGTTAGAAGTACATAAACGATTATTCCCTAAGTCATCCTAAATAGCGTTCGAATGCATCTACAGCTACTCCTTATTAATTCACGTTTAGCAGTGGACAGAACACGCAACCTACAGCAACTACTGTGGTACACACGCAATTTTTACGCTATATATGTATATAAAATAACTGTGAGTACTCATTTCATTATTTATCAATAATTATTATTTCTGAAATCCCTTGTGTGATCATCTAATGTTAGAAATATACCTTTATAAAGTAGGAAAATAGAGTAAGATAATACATAATCTATTTTTTAAATTGAGTTGAATAATTCATAAAAAGTTAAAATTCACGTCAATCTTCAAAAAAAAGGTATTTTTAATCATTTAAACCCCTCTACCTTTTTCAGGCAATTTTTACGTATCACTACTTCGGAACAGATGAATGTATAGATCCCCACACACGAAAAGTGAGTCACAGAGTTCAGCAACATCCACCGAAACACAGTGTGTTTCATAAGCAAGAAAAGCTCTCTACGAAAGTTTGAAGTAAATCAATAAGAAAATTTACATCTTATATTATAAGAAGCTCAATGTAATATCAACTGAGATTGCGTCTAACACTGCCGGTTACGTGGACCACGTCCATTGTACACTCCACAAATAACAAAAAATCTCTTCCATTAAAACTCAATAATTGTATTTAAACCAATTATAACTAGCACTGTACATGTCTTAATATTATTCCTTTATAGGGAGTAATAGTCAGTCTATGTACTTTTAACGTTTTAACTGTGAAGAGGAGGCCTCCACTTCCGCATACTTTTCCATTTACGTTCTTGCGAGCCGAAACATGTTGTAGAAGAAAACGAATGCATAGTGTTTAAGGTGTTGTGTTCGTTGTGATAATAAAACACGTGTCGATTAGCAAGCACAACGTGACGATAATACCAAAATTTGTCAGTAATCTGTCATTCACATATTACAATCAAACGTTATTCTTTTCGTATGTCCATATTTCCTCTATCGTACAACAGTCCACTGACATTACCAAATTTAAGATTATGGTTTCTTGGGATATGGGCCCTGCACTTTGTTATACGGGTACCCATGTCTCGGAGACACCTGCTGTCTCTCTATTCAGAATGTGTTTAACAGAAACCTACTTCTTTACCACAAAAATGAGAGAGGGCGTACCTTGAACACGGAAGCAGGTGGTTTCTAGACACAATGGCATCCTCCCACCGAACCACATGGCGTAATGTCCTAGAAAACCGTAACGTAAGCAGATACGCCCACCCCTTCTCTAGTAAATAACTTTACGTAATGCATGACGGAAATAAAGCATTATGCTACACACCATTAAGTTTACCACACCTAAACAGCGGCCACGGCACAACAAAAGTGTGTAAATTTAAACAACAGCAGCAAATAACTGAACTCAAAACACAAGTTTTGTAATAACAGCCCATTGTTCAATTGACGCTTCGCCGTGCTCCAGCGGCAACTTCTGCCATTGCACTGTGTAACCAGCACTCTGTACATATTTCTGTACGCGTTTACTGCTACACTTCAATGGCCGGCAAACATCAGAACAATTTCATTGCTTTCGTTTGTTCCTTCCATCTGTTTTATTAACGCCGTTCAATAAATTATACTTTTACATTGGCATGCATAATGTACTTGTTCTCTAACAATACATTAATTGCTGACTAACAATGGTTGTTCTTCAGAACAACCTACACTGCATTGGTCGTCAGGGATTAACTGTTCGGTAAAGGCCAGCGTTATTCCCACAGCATTATTATAGTGATAAGGCAAAAAAGGAACAAATGGTCGTGGTATGTAGCGTGGACCAGGAAAAACTTTTATTGTAAGACTGTTGTGTGGATCATTTAATGAAAATTTCTACTTAAGTTACGTACAGCGATAGTTGTGAATTAGAAGTAACAAACAAGTATTGAAGAAAGGGGCTGTGGCCTGTTTTAAGGTACTATACTTTTAATCTTCCATGCTGATTAGGGAATATTAAAATTACCTAAGCAAGCACATGCCGTACAGAATGTGAAGATGCCAGCAGTCATTATATCCTGCAGAAGTCTTTTCATACGATTTCTTTGAATCCTGAAATTCTTCTAACGTTTACTTAAAAATTCACTTCCTGCCTCAAACTGAACACAGCGCGTCTCAATTACTTAACCAACCGTTTAATATCCCTTATTATGACAGTAACAGGAAACATAAAGGTATGGTATGTGGGTGTGCGTGTGTGTGTGTATGTGTGTGTGAAAAATACAGGATGTGAACGTGAACGCCAGTGGGATACAAAGCAAACACTGTTCCATAAACAGGTAACATCCTGTAGTTAACTGACCCACGCTTAAATGCCTTCTCGTACCTGATTTACTAAGAAGATTAAAATGTTTTAATTCTGATCAGCTACTGGCCTTCAAAAAATAATCCGTAACCGGAATGGATTAACATATGTCTTATTAGCTATACAGTCCTTATAGAGAAGCAAGTACTTGATCAGCCAGAATAGGAATTTTCTGCCTTTTATGTAACCTGAAACTCTATGCGGGAGGATTAAACAAATGGTTCAAAGCAGCAGGTTGGAATCGGGCTCATGACCTTCATAGTAATAAGCTGAAAAGTAAACTATCACTTTTAATAAAGGTCGACAAATTCCATCAGGACGTGAAAGCACAAGTATATGGGTGACGACATTGAAGATGAAAAGGAAGAAGAAAGAAGATAAGCATGGCGAGAAGAAAAATAATAGTTAAAGAAGGATGGATAGAGGAGGCAAGAGAAGGAGGAAATGGAAAATGGAAAGACGAATCAAATAGGAAACAAACGTGTTTGTACATCATTTCCATACCTGTACGGTTCACAAACACACACTCCACCAAAACTGACTTATTTTTAATGGAGTTGACGGGGACGTTTCACGCTTTCCCTCAGCATGACATTCGGAACCGTAAAGACAACGTACCTGGACGTTTAAAGAAACCAAATTCTTTATATCTTTCATCCGATTTCACTAAATGGTAACACTTTTCCAGTAGCGAGGAAGCTAAGTACTCTAGGGTTAAGTTATTCCAAAATATTGTTACATACATATCAAAATTCACGGTATCAAATCCCATAAGATAGCAATTCTGAACGGGCAGCTGTCCTGCCGATGTTGTGGTTTACTTATTTTCTGCTTCTTTTCCATCTTACTTTCTTTACGGTCTTTCAATATTTCTTATTCGTTGCTCCTTTACCACATTTCTTGTCTTCCTTTAATACACCGGAATTTTAATAGAGAGATTAACCCTTCAATGACCTTGGGGTTTAAACTCCCACCGCTGGCCAGGACAGGCGGTTTAAAATTTATAATGCCCTTAAATGCATTCATGACCGACGGCGCAGCAACGCTGGCAGCATGTAGAGAATTAACGTTCCGCGTAGTGCACCGATACCGGTATTGAAGGGTTGAGGACATTTTTGTAATTAATATCGTCTTTCACATTAACTGCGATGCGGCATCGAATGGAAAAATTAATAACAACACAGACTTTGAAAATGTGTGGAAGGAAGATATAGTGTTTAACTTAAAAGCGTTATTCTAGCTCGTTATTAAGGAAAACCACAAAAATTTGAGGATTTTATCTTGTCGATAGGAGATCAAATGACCACATAAGCAGTGATAGGTACTACACCGCGATGTTCGTTTGTACGAAAAGAGGGTTATTCTGAACGTGTTTTTTTCTTCAAATACAATGTCTATAGGCTGAAAGTAGTTTAGCACGTGCCCTAAAGTGAAAAAGCAAGATGCGATTCAAATTGAAGTCTCAAAAATGATCAGTTTGGGTATTGAGGACGATGAAAAAATCCTCAGGATGTTTGGTCAAGCCATGCAATTATTTCATTTGTAAATTACTTAACAAAGATAAATAGACGGCAGGCAATATTTAGCGTCAAGTAAAAAGACAGGCTGTAAACTTAGTGGTTGTTATGGCATTGAAAGTAAAGATGATGGTATTACGAGATGTGAGTCACGTGTCCCTACAAATTCCGCATATTCTGAGGTATTTAGCGAAAGCGTGTGAACTTCAGGCATACGCGGGCTCCGCTGTAGGGTCGAACGGTGTATCTTCTGAATACACGTTAGAGTAGCTAACTTAGTCCTAACTCTTAAATAAGCTGAGAAAAGTACACAGAATTCAGAATTATCGAACTCGGTACCTGTCAAGAGGACAAATGAAGGAAAAAAGAACCAGGCCCCTATCCTGCTTGGGACACAAGCTGGGCTTCTGACGGCCTGTGTGTTAGGTTTGACACGATAACGCTACAATCGCGGGGACACGGCATTGAAGAAAAGAAGGGAAACAAAATAATAAACAGGAGATGCAGAAGATATGGGGAAGAGGATACGCGGTACGAAAAGCTGAAAAATAGGGAAGAAAGTAAGGAAAGGAAGATTGAGAAAAATAATAGAAAAACGATAAAAGAATAATTATGAAGCGCAAAATAAATTTAGATTTGATACTGTCATTGCTCGCTTTTGGGATATAATGCCGTTTAGCTTGGTACAAGAGCATCGGCGTTTTGGCTGATAGTGCTGCCTCCTTCATCAGGGTAGTCTTACAATTTTGACAGCAGAATACCCTGAAAACTTAGCACAGTTCACGAGACCACCAGATTAGTCACAATATGGAGCTAAAATTACACAAAGACGCTCTTCAACTAAGGGCGTTATCCACACTAAATTGCGCTATGTGCCACTGTGGTCACTGCGTACAGAGCATGCCGTTTCAAATCTTGCCCTTTCTGTCCCATAACAATAACCTTACCCTCTTGTTGTCCCGAAACTTGAACCAGCCGTCGACGATGGTCTGATCTGGAGTTCCCGGTACTTCAGTAAGTACTTCGAGCTGGCTGTCTGACTCAAGATCGGTAAGTTCCGAGTCTGTTAGAGAGTTCGGGTCGCCTATACTCCTGGCTGGTGAGTTACAGGCACTTTCTGCCATCCTTACTTGGTCTTGAAATTTCAACACGACACTTCGATCTTAGTGACTTGCTGCGGAAAGTAGTATCCCATTGTAAGCACTACACTCAATGGAGTAACAACACAGACAAGTATAAAATATGCCACGAAAAATAAATTATTTCGAATAATTTATCTCAACACGCACTCGAAGTCAGATTTCATTTCAATCATTCATTTCATCACTTTGCACTCAAGTTTACTGCAGCGGTCACAACTTTTGTGTTTAAAAGAGTACAGATATCGCGGGGAAAAAGGGCCGTAACATTAACAACGTCATACAAAATCACGCGACTCGAGTGCCAATTGTTATTGTCACGCATGAACTAGGTTGTGTCAGCACTCAGTCTAATTGCGGTATTGTAACCAAAAAAGATGTTAAACACAGCGCGATAATACGAGCCAAAACGGGCCCTTTCCACGCGAGATGACGATGTTACGCGTCCTTGATGCTTTGCCCTTTCACTTTACCCCACAAAACGTTTGTGTTTGCAGACAGATGATTATGACGTACCTCGCGTAGCATCCTGCTTTGATATTCAAATTTTAGTGGTCATTACGGATATGATATGAAGCATCGTTGTGTCGGTCGACTTCGCAGTCAATATCCCTGCACCCGCGCGCTGAACTCTCCCCTAACAACCGCCAGCGACCGAGTCGCGGCTCAGAATGGAAGGGCACACTTCACAGGGTAGCTACTTGCGGCACGCGCTCAACACCACCTACCGGCAACAGCCCCCATTATGGGCCCTTAATATACCTGCAGATTCCCTTACGTCATCTTTTATCTAAGCGATAACTAAGCATACGGCCAGATTTCATACCACAGTCTACAAAAAGCCTACATATGTCACTTCATGCAGCACAATAATTCTGGATATGTTAAGAGTCGTTCAGCTGATCAAAAAGACTCCTTGTCTTTTATGAAACCCAAAAGCTGACAGTCGTGTTCATAGAAGGCAGCCATTCGACCTTAATATTCACAAATTATATTCAGTCCGTTTCCTCACACCTTATAGCTTTCAGATCCTTTTCAATATTATCATACCAAACACCCTGTACTCGCAAACGAGTTCTTTCCCTTAAGCTTTTCACATACAATTTTCAGTGTGACATTCCCTTGTGTGTCAGTAACATGAATAGATAAAACCCATAACAGGCACAATACAACTACCTTTATTAGAAAATAAAGTCTATATAATAGATACATACAGTCTATTCTCTGATAAAGTTAGTTGTGTTGAGACTAATATTGACTTAACCTGTTTTGAGACACATGTCTATGAATTTCTTTTCTCCTGTAGACATGCCTAATTTTCCACCAATAATTTCTTATTGGCGCATTTAAAAGCGCCTTGTTATGTCATGTTCTCCATTTGTACGGTGTTTCCAACTTACATGTGAATATTCTCTTCAGAATTTCGCTCACAGCCACCTTAGGTGATGAGTGTAACCATATTTCACGACCCTAGAAATGGCAACGACGTACGTCGACGCCAGCACTGTCCTAAACAGAATGGAGATAACACTTTCACACGCATATTTAAACCCGACCAACATGACGTAAAGTTGCTTCACACCTTAAGCGCCTACTGAATAAGGGATTGTGTATACCATAGCGCCGTTCTTGACACATAGCTCATGAAAACCGAAATCAACCACTTTACTGAATGAACTGTCCCACCTGGAACGAATCAAAGTATATATACACGCATATAAAGGCGTCTTTCTTTCTTTCTTTCTTTCTTTCTTTCTTTCTTTCTTTCTTTCCTTTCTTTCTTTCTTTCTTTTGTTTCTTTCTTCCTTCCTTCCTTCCTTCCTTCCTTCCTTCCTACTTGTTCACAGCAGGTGTCGAGGGTTTTTGTGATTTCATTTGATCACACTCAGACACACACCAAAGTCGGTAGGTCTCCTCTGGACGACAGATCAGTCCGTCGCAGAGACTTCTACCTGACAACACACACTCACAAGAGACAAATATCCATGCCCCCAGTGGGATTCGAACCCACGATCCCAGCAAGAGCTCGGCCGCAGACCTACGCCTTAGACGGCGCCTTTCCTTCCTACATAAAATTACGATAATTCACATTAATTAAAACACATAAATCTTCAGTCGCTGGCAATGTGAAACATCACCGGTAGCTTACATGACAGACGTCTGTTATGCGAGTACTTTACGTCAATACAAGCCATCTGTTGGCACGAATGATAACTATGTCAGACTATCGGGTCAGAAATCAATATAACTAACGACTGTCGAAATTTTAACGAGAAGGACAGGTTACGAGTGGAACGGAAACTGACTATTGGCATTTTGACGTGTGCCTCAGGTTACAGCTGGACAAAGAAGCTTCGTATTCCGAAATTTTCGGCACTACCACTTCCTTCAGTACACGTTCCAACTTATTACTCATTAACATTTGACTCTATACAGTCTGAGCAACTGACAGCATCATTAAATCAGATACAAATAAAATAACTACAGACAGCCTCCAAATACATACAGAAGCAGCGATTATATTGACAATGAAGTCCTAGGTAACTGATAAGGAATGGTCACCGAGCTTGGGACATTGGGCGGAGAGCTAAAATTCACAGCATAAAAAATAGGAAAGAACTTCTGAACGTGGATTAATATTTGACACAACCCCAGCTACAGAAAGAAAAAAGTGTCCTACACTCGGAAGGCTGGATTTGGGCAACAAGACGTGAGGAGCTGCACGCATGCGTCACTGAAGATTTGGACTACATAAAAAAACAAGATATTTCTTGATCCCGTGAGCAAGTTAACAGTTACGAAAGAGCCACGCCAAAAGGAGTTACTTACCTACAGACAGAAATACCCACCCCGGCTTCTATTAAGTGGGAACTGTTGGCCCTTACCACGGAGGTGTAGAGACAGAGGCGTCAATTTGACCAGGCACAAGCATCTAGTGCTAAGGATTAAAATATGTGGAACTGCAATTTTGTTACCTGTATGACTTCATGGCGTGCAAGAGGCAACTTTATTCAATACAGATATATTCTAGGCAAAAAATGTTGAAGCGTTAATGTACGTACAATAACAGTCGGTCCTCCAGAGAATTCAATGAACACCTCCGTTAATACCAAAGCTCAACATTGAACACAGTCCTCCGCTACTTACACCCAAAACACAGCCTCACAACGTATTTCCCTAAAATATATTTTATAAGTTAACTCTTTCGTAGCATAAATGGAAAGTTTAACACTTAAACTACTAAAACCTGTGACTGGACACGATCTTGAGACAGTTCCGTCCACTTTCCCTGCTCACAACCCATTTCACAAACAGCCATTTCACTTAATAAATAATTACCTAGTTCAAGAACTGGCTGACTTACTAAATCTCTAACAGCTGAACCTGAAGTTTCAACATCGTTACCACCGCAGCTCGCTACTAGGCACGATCCTGAGCCAGTTCCAACCACCTTCCCCTCTCACGATATACTTCTCTATGACAAAATTTAATAAATTTTTCCAGCTTTCTCCTTGGCTTTGTACGTACATAAGTAGCGGGATCACTGACCAACAACTCCTCCCCCTCTACAACATATCCAGAGAGTAACATTCTGAAAGTCAAGTCAGAGATGATTCGCCGAACATTTCATGAGCGTGAAATGTCTAGAGAATTCCATTCATTTAATGAAGGACGAATAAGTATCAAATGCAAAGTTCTGTTCAGACCTGCTCTTGTACTTTATTCGGACTCAGTGAAAGCCATTTAATATCTTGACACCCGCTATTTATAAGATAAGACGACAGATTTAATTTTGTTATGTAATAGTTGAGTTTAATATGCTCCATATCCGTGCACTATATCATATAAAAAATAATAATCACCAACTAATGCACAAAAAGTATATTATCTTCACTATAAAAACCTCCTACATGTTTCGATCCCGCTGGGTCGAGTCAATGGCACATTCTCACTCAACTGTATAAGTGCAACACTAGTGTAACGAAACTGTTCTCCCTGAAGATGACCCAGCGGGGTCGAAACATGTAGGAGGTTCTTATAGTGAAGATAATATACTTTTTGTGCATTAGTTGGTGATTATTATTTTTTATGTAATAGTTGAAGTTCTCAAAGCAGTTTAATTAAGATGACTGTATCCTGAAACGTAATGCCGTTAGTACACATACCAACATTTCGGAGCAGTTTACTGTCTCCATTATGACGGAAAACAGTCAAATATACCGAATTGAAAGTGTTCACTTATCAGAATATCGCAATTTTAATTTTGAGTTTCACTGTCCTGAAAAATAGGGATGAATAAACTTTAATGACATCCACGCACATTAAGGAGAGTGTGTTCATACACTGCAAATAAAAGATACAGAATATTTATAATACAGGTTACGCATTTCGTAGTTTCTCTACTTTATGTGTCAATTTTGTACTTGATAAGAATAGTAAAATTAGATTTAAACTTCCTCCAAACTAGAAGGCTGGTATGGTGGAAGCGAGGAGCCACAGCAAATCACGATACACAATGCGTGATTTCAGGCTTCCGCCGGAAATAGATGAGATGTGCGCTCTTCTCGGATGTAAGAGTCAAAGTACTACTTGGCCCTTGAAGATGCGACCGATAGGTTGTCCCGACACGTCAGTACAGAATTACCACTCTACACTGCGTAATATTCCAAATGAGCACAGATCTCATGTACGATAGACAACGCTAATCATTAATATCCACACTAAATAAGGTGTAAATCTGTTACGTGGTTTTAACTGTAAACCTTAGGACCACGCAGATGCAACACGTTCCCTACTTTCACTGAGCACAACAAAGACAGCCACATATAACGTGCACAGTAATAAAATAGTTTTATATGTGAATTCTGTATTTGTGATTGCTACAGCCATCTACAGGCAGGAAATATAACGACATTAGGCTCCAAAAACATAAACCACTCACAGGAATTCTTCAAATACGTCCTTACATTCTTGAATCGTTCCTTATATCCACCTTCTTCCTATGTATTTCTTTCTATTCTTTGCCATTTACTCTTTATATATGCATCACATATTTATTTGACTTTCAGTGTTCCCTTTCCGAAAGCTGCATAAGCTGCGGACATTAGGCTATATAGGTCCAACGCTGAATAAGATGGATAAGACAATTACAAACGATTCGGAAAGCATTTGTGAGAAGGGGATATGGCACCAAATTACGTGCATTAACACGAGGATCGTACACACAACTATTTAACTGTGTGAACTTTAAAAAATGATAAGTAGGTTTCCGTCAAATGTTCCCTGGTATTCGAAAGAGCACTGCTTTTTCGAAGATTCTGAGACTTTCCCTGATTTTGCTTCTGAAAATAGCAGTATTATAGTGAAGACCAGACTGGAGCATTGGTGGGACAATTCTGGCAAGGAAAAACCGAAGTACCGGGAGGCAAACCTGTCCTAGAGACAATCTTTCCACAATAAATCGGCATCGAACTCGGCCTCCGTTATCAGAGGCCGGCTACTAGCTGCCTGAGACAAAACGCGGAATTTCAGTTCCCATTTCACACCAAACACACAGCTTCCTGTACAGAAACCAAGCGGCTAATGTGATTTAAGGAAATAAGCACTCCTTGTTGTGAGACTCACACGAAACATATTGTTCGGGCAAAGTGATTTAAGGAAATAAACACTCATTTTTGTGAGACACGAAACATACTGTTCGCGCAAAGTGATTTAAGAAAATAAGCACTCATTGTTGTGAGACTCACACGAAACATACTGTTCGGGAAAAGTGATTTAAGGAAATAAGCACTCATTTTTGTGAGACTTATACGAAACATATTGTTCGGGCAAAGTGATTTAAGGAAATAAGCACTCATTTTTGTGAGACTCATATGAAACATATTGTTCGGGCAAAGTGATTTAAGAAAATAAGCACTCATTGTTGTGAGACACGAAACATACTGTTCGCGCAAAGTGATTTAAGAAAATAAGCACTCATTTTTGTGAGACTCATACGAAACATATTGTTCGGGAAAAGTGATTTAAGAAAATAAGCACTCATTGTTGTGAGACTCATACGAAACATATTGTTCGGGCAAAGTGATTTAAGAAAATAAGCACTCATTGTTGTGAGACACGAAACATACTGTTCGCGCAAAGTGATTTAAGAAAATAAGCACTCATTGTTGTGAGACTCACACGAAACATATTGTTCGGGCAAAGTTAACAGTTTCGAAACGGTGAAGCAGGTGTTAAACAAAATTACCACTAACTGATATTATCCCAAAATTCGTACACTTATTGGGAAGCTATTATTTTCAATACATCAAAGTACGTACTTTAAAATACAGGTGAGGAAAGTAACTCTGACCCGTGAATTATTAGAATTTTTTTAAAACAAGCACAATGGATTAGGTTCGAGACGTTCCAGATTTTTCATCACAGTAAGTTCAGAAAGCCACGTTCTGTTGGAGGCTTCAGGTGCAAGTCAGATTCTTTGCTACTATAAAGCCTGATGAAACTTCAATGATAAAACTTATTTCTCATCTCAAGCTATGGTTTACATAATCAACCATTCCATAAATCTCTTACGTATTACAGTTCTTGAGGAGTACCAGAAAATCACAATCTCAAGGACTACGCAGACCATAAACTTGAGTATTTCTTAAAAGACGGCTTGACAAAACAGCGGTAGTGTTAACTAAGACGCTTGATCAAAAACTATCTGGATTGATTCATTTTATAAGGCAAAAAAATTCCACGTACAAACTCGTATACATCATGTTATCCACGCCTACATGTTTCGGCGGCCGACCGCCATCGTCAGAGAGCCACACCAATGTCTAAAACTTAGCGAATTATGACAAAATTTTTAGTGTTAAAATACAGTCGAAGTCGGTAATAATATCATGAAAGGGTCCGAACACTTCGTGTCGTTATAAACAACTGTTGTTATAACCGAATAGTGTAACGTTATGGTTAACATCTAGGAATTAATTTGTACCACAGAATATCGGACGCTATAGAAGAGTTGTCGCATACATCGATGTCGTTATAAGCGGGTTCGCCTATACATAGTATCATAATAAAAGCACAGCCTTTTTAAAATATACAGGTATACAAATACAAAACGATATGGTGTTTACGGTATACTAATGTTAATATATTACTACATGTTTCACAGTGCCCCGCTAGCATCTTTTCTAATCCTAATATGTGGCATATTTGCCATAGCAAACATGTTGAGACGTGCTGTTGTCCGGGTCTTGTTCATATGATGCAGATTTGTATTACAATCGCAGGTGCGTGACAAATTTCCAGTTGTCTGATGAATTGTTTTGCACTGCTTAATGGCACACGAACATCTGTCGTACACAATCCGTTACGGATCCTGTCCTTGTGTTATGCTGTGTTTTGGTGTCAGATGCCGAGTCTAACTTGCTACTGATGCCGCCGAAACATGTAGCAGTAGACTTATATAACGCATATGTATTTGTATGTGCAAGTTATTGGCCTTATAAAAGGAATCACATCTCACTGCATGGCACGAATAATATTAAAATACCCGGACGGAGTTCAGAAGGTGTTGCCCACTATGAATGATCTGCACAAGATCGAATTGCAAACAGGTGTTTTTATCTGGCAGTACTACACGACTGATGCAGTTGCCATTACACGGCCAAGAAAATGTCAGCCCGGTGCGTGATGCGTTCATGTGTTCAACACGGCACTGCACCAGCTCACTCAGCCCAAATTGCGCAGAAATTTTTAGCCAAACATCACGTTCCACGGGTGCGCCCAACTCCGTACTACATGGCCCCATACGACTTTTCCGTCTTTGCCCTAATTAAGAACACTTTAAGACGCAAAGGATTTGAAGATGTGGAAACGGTTAAATTTAACCCCCACGCAGCTACTTTTAGAGATCTCCATAACAGAGTAAGAGAGGTGTGTCCAGCAGTAGAAGACCTGCTCCAACCGGTGTATTCAAGTAGAAGGGGTCTGCTTCGGAGGGGATAAGTTTGTCATCAAATTATGTTCAGAATTACTACATTTACACTACCAGTCCGAATTCATTTTTATCAGGCATTGCAGTTTAAATCGGCAACGGCTGAAAGTACATTTCACTCGTACGAGAGAGAGACAGATGCTTAGAGGTTCTGTGTAGGAAAACCTGAACATATGAGGGCGTTTCGAAGACCAAGATGTAGATGTGAGGACAATACAAACTCGATCTTGAAGAAACAGGATGGGACTATGCTGATTGAATTCATATGGATCAAGATATGGTCGGTAGCGTGATCGTGTGAAAAGATAAGTAAACATTTGTCTTCTATAAAATTGGGGTAAATTATTGGAAATCTGGGGGCGCTCTTAACGTCCCAAGGGGGACTGTGGCCCACGGAGTTTGTAAAGGCTGAAGACGTAATACCGACAGAAGCCCAAGTACATCTAGATTGCTTTCTACTGACCGATTTTTTTTAACAATAACTGTCACCTGGCGTAGGTTTCCGTAACAAAACAGTAAAACGTTTTTTATTGAAAAGTTACTAAGACAATTTAAGGTTTTCGTATTAAATGTACGTAAATAATACACATTTCTGTGTCTCAGATATACGATATACTCTCACAAACTTACCCAGTAGCTGCCTACAGCCACGTGCCAACATTTCAGTGTACTACACGCATAAGAGCAGCTACATAACAATCAACAGCCCAAGGATCTAATTAGTTAGTTCAAATACTTGTTGTGGGTGTTGCAGTCCCTACCCTTCCAGTCTGTAGTGTAAATGATACGTGAATGTGTAGAATTATTACAACATTATGGAATTCACTTCATTCCAGCGTGAATAGTCAACGTCAGTTAATACAAAGATCCTCTGTGCATTCTCCCTCCAGAAGCAAAATGCGTTAGTTAAACAATGCAGTGTGATAACTCGCAAGGCCCAGCGCCATGTCCTTCAACGCTTATTCACGTGCCATGTATATGAGTTCCCTACACCTTCTCGTTTTCTTTAAAAGCACACAAAGTTTCGAAGCCTGGCTCTGGTCCTGTCGTCAGAAAAAAATGCAAAACCCATGAAAGCCACTGCTCTGATTCCACTGAGTGGAGTTAATCTCTGTACTTGAACAGACATCATCAGTCCCACCCACTGGACCCAGCAAATGAGATTCCATAATTTCGTACTTTTAGGTTATGACGAGAGCAGAATCAGCTTTCAAAAAGTTGTGTGTCCCCCCCCCGCCCGCCCGCGCCGCG